>JAJOZX010008870.1:0-171136 GCA_023014485.1 Bathynomus jamesi | reverse complement strand
CAACATTGTTATTTGTTACGAATTTACGGAAAATTGAATTTTTGAATTAAAATGATGTAGGTAGGAGTTATTTTTTATGTTTTTGAAGCAAGGATATTATTTTGTATTCCAAATGATTACATTAAATTGCTACCAAATCACATGATTTTCAATTTAGTCATTCACCCCCAAAAATTGACACACCCTAGTGTCCAGTGTCACTTATTTTCACAAGTTGTTTTCATGAAATTAACTCATCAGTAAGGTTATATATTTACAGTAGTGTTCGGTCCCTTCGTATCTAACTTAACATATTTATTTACCTGTTTTAGTGTTTAATTATGGCTGAATCATTTTATTTATTAAACGAAGTTATAGTGATAATAAAATCCCACTCTAATAGACAGAGTTTATTTCCACAACAGTTTCGTTTTCTGTATCCACCCAAAGAGGATGCCAGTGGGCATCGACGAAACTGTGTGGAAATAAACTCTGTCTATTAGAGTGGGTTTTTATTATTATATTTTGACCTTCACGTAGAAAAAGTGTGAAGTAAACAACGAGGTCCATGAAAACGTTTTTGCTCTGTCTTGAGAATACTTCGCAAACAAGGTGTTAAATTCCTTCGAGGCGGGTCGCAGACACGTTAAAGCAGTTAAAGTAAAACGTGGTTCCATAACCCTTTTTTTTCCTTTGCCTTGAAGATTGTATTCAAGAAGGTGTTAATGTCTTCGTAGGCTCGTAGGTCAGACAGCGTGGAAAAAAGGTCACCCTCTCAAAAATAGATTACAGTAGTTCTTTGCTTTTGAATTTATTCTTACTTAAATATTGTAAACTGCATTAAAAATAGACAAAATATGACAGGGCCAAGTACACTTTAAATGTAAAGTTCAGCATTGGTGTGTTGATTTTTCTGAAGGTAATTTCAGCGACACTACAACTTTGAGTGTAGGTTTGTTTTGTAGACTTAGAGAAAACATGAAAGGAAGTTAAAGCGTTAAAGGAAATTCTAAAAAATCTTGAAGCTCAGATTGTGGTACTGGAATTCCAAACCAGTGGAAAGCCAGAGTGAAACCAACATCGGATATAAACTCTAAGGTTGAATGTTCAGAACAGAGCTTGGCCCGTTTGGAAACCACAATGAGTTCCCGAAAATTAGGACAAATAAACAAGAATTCAAGGTCGTAAAAATAAAAGACCCTGAAAACTGAAATACGAGGATTCTGAACCCATTACCATAAAAGTAGGGTTGACTTGCTTGCTGACGAGAGGAGGAGTCCTTTTTAACTATGATTCTCTAGTCAGAAGTCAAATGGACTTTTTATGAGCAAAACACGAGACCAAAAGAAAACTAAATGTTTTCCAGGTGCAATAGTCAGAGAATAAATTTTGAATTAGAAAACGTTAACTTCAAAAGTAAAAGTTGCCCCATCATTGTACATGACATTTTTCAGAGAGGGACGGGAGGGCAGACTGAAGCCATTGTAAGAGTTTAAAAAACCTAACCGACAAGATTAAAATAAAGACTTACATGGGAATTGTTGTAGGAATTCTACGTAGACTGCATGCTAGGGATGTACTTTAAGTAAAGCTATTAGTATAAATAATAGAGTGAAAGGCATTTGCGAAAATAAAGGGATAAAGCTTATCGATTTTTTAACCTATATTTTTCAATAACAGAGAATACTTTGGCTCAGATGGGATTCACTTTAACCAAAAGGGTAAGAGAAATATGACGATCTTCTGAACATTAACTTGTATAATCTTTTTAAATTAGGACCCCTTAACCATTAACTCATCCTGCTCCACAGGTAGTTAAACCTACTCCACTAGTATTAGTCCTATTCCGTCAGAAGTAAATCCGACTCCATCAGTTCTTCGTCCAACTAGTGCGTTGTTTATCTGATCAAGCACTCCCCTTAGCATCAATTGATTCACCTGCTTCGGGAAACGACCCAAGTCAAATATGAGAAACAACAACTTAAAATTTCTTAAAATTATGCTGTTCAATGCCAGGCCAATTAGGAACAAACTATTGGAATTCATAGCACTAGTCAAAACTGAGAACTTTGACATCATAGGAATAACTGAATCCTGGATTTATTCTGATTCAAGGGACTGCGTAGGAGAATTTAAAATGGTAGGTTACAAAATGTCTCTCAAAGATAGGAACTGAAGGGAAGGTGGCGGAGTACTTTTATTTGCGCGTGACCCTCTGCACCAGGTAAATAGTAACTGTTTCTGCTTATGAAATGTTGGGAATTTAACTAAATTTGACCAATAAAGTGTTGCATCTATTTTTAGTATGTAGGCCACATCATTACCCCGTTGATAAGGATATAAACTTGTATAAGCAATTAAGTATATTAGTGAATAAGGATTAGTGATAAGGATATAGGATTAGTGATAAGGATATAAACTTGCATAAGCAATTAAGTAGATTAGTGATTATAAGATTAGTGTAATTTTTAATGATTTTAACTGCGGTAACATAAACTGGAAAGACAAAACAGTTGATCCTGAGGGCTCAAAACTGTTGGAATTTGAAGATGATAATTTATTAAGTCAGTGGGTTGACGGTCCTACTAGATCTCACATTCTCAAGTTAAGATGACGCAGTCTCTAATCTGACTATTGGTGAAACTTTGACTAACAACGCCCACGATTTGATAAGATTTGACCTCAGGATATTACAGGACACTTTTATACCCACTAAAATAAGTTCCTCCTTGTCAACCAAGACGCCGAAGTGGTTTAACAATAAAATTAGCGATGTTATTACGGAAAGAAATAGAGCCTACAATAGACTTAAGTCACATTTCAACTAGACTAATTCAGAAAACTACGTCGGAGGGTTAAATCCTTAATTAGAAGAGCAAACGTGAGGAAGAAGCTGGAGTTGCCTCACAGATGAGGTGCAGCATCTAATTGACAAAATGAATAAGTACAAATCACCCAGTCCCAACTTACTTCTTCCAAGGGTATTAAAAGAGGTTAGCCACAATATTCTTGATGATTTAGTAACTATATTCAAGAAATCATTCGAATTAGGAAAGTTCAAACCAAGTGGAAATAGCAATATAACACTAGTCTTTTAAAAGGGAGATACTCAAAATCCGTGTAATTACCGCCCAATCAGTTTAACGTCAATTGCTGTCAGTCTGTTGGAATCCATTATTACAGAACGTATCGTGTATTACCTTGAATCAAGCAATTTAATTTTGATTCTCAGCATGGATTCAGGCGACATAGATCTTGTCTAACAAACTTGTTGGAATTTTTCCAAAAAATGTATACTTTATACGACTTAGCTAGAGCAATAGATATAGTGTGTCTCGACTTTCAGAAAGCCTTTGACAAAGTCACTCCTGCGAGATTGAAGACTAAAGTTAGAAGACCAGGAATTACTGGCCTCGTTTCCAATTGAATTGAAGATTAGTTAAGAGATAGAAAGCAGAGAGTGGTAATAAATGAAATGGCTTCGGAGTGGGCCTCCGTCACCATTGGAGTTCCACAGGCTTACGTTCTGGGTCCTTTACTTTTTATCATCTATATTAACGATATAGACGTTGGGCTCCTAAGTACAATTTCTAAAATTGCAGACAATACCAAGTTAGGAAATAGTGTAAGTAATGAGGGCGTAAGAACGCTTCAAAATTATTTGACAGGTTGGGGGAATGGTTTGCTACTTGGCAGAGGTCATTCAACTTGGACAAATGTAAGGTAATGCACAAAGGTCACAAGAACCCGAAGACCGATTACTCTCACTTGAGGACGAACTTGACTGAGATTGATGTAGAGAAATATACATGAGTTTATATTTGTAATGTTCTCAAACTGTCGAAGTATTGTACAGAAGTCGCAAAGAGGGCCTTAAAAATACTACGTTATATTAAAAGACAGTTCCAGTTTTGAAACAAGGAGATTATAATGTCTCTTGTAGTCATTTTGAGTATTTACTAGAATAAGTATTTTAGAATGGTTGTGGATCCTGCCTTCGGAGCCACCCTGTATATATATATATATATGAAAATTATTTCACGAAAGTAACAGGTGAAAAGTATTTATGATGAATAAAACCACGAAGGAAAGGAAACACAGGTGGTGCTCAAGCGCTTTCGTCTAATGACATCCTCAGGAACACTGAAGTACAGTACATAAAGAGTTACAACCTATATATAGGTTACAGAAAAAAAAAAAATCTATATATATATATATATATATACACTAAACGAAAAACAAAATTAAAGGATTGTGGAAGGGGGCACACAAATTTATAAGGAAAAAACTATCGATTTTTAGCACAAGATTAAAAGAATTGTTTCCAACCAATGTTATAGATAAAAAAATATATAATATATATATATACAAATTTATACTGGAAATCTGCCCGGGTTTTAGCACTCTGCTCATTTTTGTATAAAAAAAAAAAAAAATTGAACAATTATCGATTTTTAGCACAAGATTAAAAGAATTGTTTCTAACCAATGTTATAGATAAAAAAATAAAATATATATACAAATTTATACTGGAAATCTGCCGGGTTTTAGCATATCGATTTTTAGCACAAGATTAAAAGAAGTTTCCAACCAATGTTATAGATAAAAAAATAAAATATATAACCAAATTTATACTGGAAATCTGCCCGGGTTTAGTACTCTGCCCTATTTTTTTGCATATAAAAATTGAAAAATAAAAGTTAGTGGCATACAATTTACCAAAGATTTAGCGTTCTACCTTTCTTATCTAAATCTGTTCTGAAGGAATTCAAAACAACAGGATCGAGTTGAAAAAGACCTTTGCTTATGTTGAAGTTATTTGTTAGTTGGATAATGGCAGACTCAAGAATATTTCTATTAACAATGTTGCTAGAGTGAAGTAAAACTGAAGCATTATTCCAATCAATACAGTGGGATAACTCTGACAAATGGACAAAAAGAGCACTGGACAACTGTCCTGTTCTAACGGAATATTGATGCTGTTTTATACGTGTGTGCAAATCCTTTCCCGTCTGACCTATGTAAAAGGAATCACATTGTTTACAACCAATTTTATAGATAACGCCTGAATTATTGGCAGGGCTATTTTTTACTATGATATTTTTCACAATATTGTTATATGAAAATACTACATTAATATCCAAAAGTTTAAATACATTAGCAATGCCTAAAAAACCCGGGAAAATAGAAGGGGCATGCAATTCGTATCCGACGAAAGTTTCTTACTAATTGTCTAGAGGAGCAAGTTCTTCTCAAATCCCTGCTTCCGATTCGCCTCAGACAAATTGACGACCATCCGTTCAACAACTTCAGCAGATTAATTTTAAAGAAACATATTGAAGTCACCAGACAAAATGAGTGGTCCGCCTTCAAAAATTTAAACATCGCCAAACATAATTTTGTGACCGTTATTCCCCAACCGTGGATCCAACCTTTGTTTGATGAAATTTACAACGAGTTGCGTCGAACTTCTTCACTTCGTAACATTTTGGATCGAAAAATTAAAAGTCTTATTCGAAATAGTCAGTGGAGTAAAAAAGCAAGCTCAAAGTGTGTTTTGAACCTTTCTTCGAAAAACATTAGTGACGATGCAAAAAGTGCCCTTGGATATGGTATGTCCTTTTTTATGTTAAAAACCTTCGGCTTTACAAATTTGTTACAGTCTCGCTTGTTTTGAAAAACAGTGTAATCTCCCTCAGTATTTGTTTAACATAGTTAAAGGCCTCGTTTATAGTGCGGCTAATAGTAATTACGAAGATAACTTTCCTAAACGTTTTCGCAATAGCCTCTCACAATTAAAAAAAGATGGGGAGCTCCATATTACTAAAGCAGACAAGGCTAACACCATAGTTATTATGGACAAAGTGGACTACATCAGAAAGATGAACGAGCTTCTCCAGGACCCCGCCACATACAGCAAACTTAGGAAGAACCCGCAGGATGACGTCATCAAATCATTTAATAGTGGCTTGAAACGCATTCTCAAAGATCATAAGGACTTAATTCCGCTTTTCATGTCCACTTCACCTTCTCTGCCCTACCTTTACGGTCTCATTAAAACCACAAACCTGGCAACCCTATGCGCCCTATTATTAGCTCGGTGGGCTCTATTACTTATAAACTCTCCAAATGGCTTGTCAAAGTCTTGTCCCCCATTCTCGGAACTATCTCTGATTCACGTGTAAAAAATTCCATGGATCTTACTGAAAAATTGAATAATGCACGTACTGAAACTAACGATAGATTGATCAGTTTTGATGTTTGTTCATTGTTTACAAAAGTGCCGATTGACGATATGCTTGACTTTCTCTCCCAAGAATTACATAAGTATGACCTGCCACTACCTTCACACATTGTTTTGGAACTTATTAAGCTTTGCATCAAAGAATGTAAATTCACTTTCAATAACGAGTATTATCAACAAGTTTTTGGGATGGCCATGGGCAACCCCTTGTCGCCCCTCCTCTCCGATATTTATATGGAGTTTTTCGAAATTACTTACATTCCGAGAATCCTGGGGGTTGGCATCCCTTGGTTGCGGTACGTCGATGATATTTTGTGTATCTGGCCCATGAATCGTGACCTGGATAACTTCCTCCTTCATGTAAATGATCAAGTCCCCTCGATTAAGTTTACTTTGGAAGTGGAACAAGACAATTCAATCCCATTTTTGGATGTGCGTGTACATAGGGAAAGCCCAGTTTTAAGTTTAGTATCTATCGGAAAAAAACAAACAATTTGTCCTACGTACACTTTTACTCGGGACATGACACCCCCACTAAGAAGGCCATTTTTTCTTCAATGTTTCTCCGCGCCCTTAGGATCGCCAGTCCGGAATACATCGATGCCGAATTAGAAAAAATCAACGGTATTGGAAGTGATCTGTGTTATCCATCTGCGTTTATGGAATCTTGTCTCAACAAGGCAAAACGAACTTTCTATCGCGTCAATAATAACACTTGTACTTTGTCAAAAAATATTTTAGTACTTCCATTTTTCCCGGGTTTTTTAGGCATTGCTAATGTATTTAAACGTTTGGATATTAATGTAGTATTTTCATATAACAATATTGTGAAAAATATCATAGTAAAAAATAGCCCTACCAATAATTCAGGCATTATCTATAAAATTGGTTGTAAACAATGTGATTCCTTTTACATAGGTCAGACGGGAAAGGATTTGCACACACATATAAAACAGCATCAATATTCCGTTAGAACAGGATAGTTGTCCAGTGCTCTTTTTGTCCATTTGTCAGAGTTATCCCACTGTATTGATTGGAATAATGCTTCAGTTTTATTTCACTCTAGCAACATTGTTAATAGAAATATTCTTGAGTCTGCCATTATCCAACTAACAAATAACTTCAAGATAAGCAAAGGTCTTTTTCAACTCGATCCTGTTGTTTTGAATTCCTTTAGAACAGATTTAGATAAGAAAGGTAGAACGCTAAATCTTTGGTAAATTTGTATGCCACTAACTTTTATTTTTCAATTTTTATATACAAAAAAATAGGGCAGAGTACTAAAACCCGGGCAGATTTCCAGTATAAATTTGTAATATATTTTATTTTTTTATCTATAACATTGGTTGGAAACAATTCTTTAATCTTGTGCTAAAAATCGATAGTTTTTCCTTATAAATTTCTGTGCCCCCTTCCACAATCCTTTAATTTTGTTTTCCGTTTATTGTATATATATATATATATATATATAGATTTTTTTTTTCTGTAACCTATATATAGGTTGTAACTCTTTATGTACTTCAGTGTTCCTGAGGATGTCATCAGACGAAAGCGCTTGAGCACCATCTGTGTTTCCTTTCCTTCGTGGTTTTATTCATCATATATATATATACATATATATATACATATATATATATATATACCGTGCATGGAACAGGAACTCTTCTGAGAAAATTAAATCCACTATAGTCCGAATAAGTAATGGTAAATGACAAACACTATAGTTTTCTTTTTCATGATGTTAGCCCAACGTGGGCAACGGGTCACTCGCAAAGAGGCCCCAGAAATATAGCTTCCCTCACCAGCTATCTGCAATACAGATAGGATCCAGCTTTGGGACAGGATCTAGAGTTTACAGCTACACCTAGCCTACTATATTCAGAACCTCAATATAAGCAAAAGACTCGTTGCGACTGACCCGTTGCCCACGTCGGGCTAACATCATGAAAAGAAAAAACCTATAGTGTTCTCATTTACCATTACTTGTTCGAACTATGTATAGTGGATTTAATTTTCCCAGAAGAGTTCCTTGTTTCATGCACGGCCTGTGTGTATTATGAAAAAACTTCAGGGGATCATTCTGAGTTCAAACCCATATATATATATACATATACACTCCAAGATCTGTTCATCAAACGAGAACGAGAGAACGAATCTGAGAAATTGCTGAATAAATTAAACATTTTAAATAGCAATGAACATTTCTGTTATTTAATGAGAGAAATACTGAGCTTTCAAATCAACCTGGAAACAGTTCACAGCGAAATTCTATTAAAAATAAAGGAACAAAAAAGTGAAATTTGGTACGTACATAATTTTCGGCAATAAAGGATAATATTTCAGTTCTAAATTTAATGAAGTTGGAAAATTTATAAGTGGGAGGCATCTCCAAACAATATCGTTATAGATTTTATTATTTTATGTAAGAGAATAGGGAAAAGAAAAGGCTATTGAAGACTCATCATATATTGTAAACACTTGTGTTTCATAATACAAAATTAAAGGGAAACTGTTGCATTTATTTTAATATTTTTAAAGTTTGAATATATATATATATATATATATATATATATATATATATATTATATATATATATATATATATATTATTTTAAAAACTAAATAAAGATTCATATCTTGAGCATTGACTTCAGCATAAATGGTTTGCGACATCTAATAGTGAGGTTAATCAGGTTTTTGTTAATTATATATTTAAGATTAATTAATTATTAATTACTACGAATGTATTTAAGATTATGTCTGTTTATCTTTAACACTATCTATAGAATTGCTATTCACTCATTTATTTACATTTATTATTTCAATAATTATTAAAATTATTTTAAATTAACAGAGAGATATACTAGAACAAACATTTGAGTTAACTTCATTTTTGCCAAACAGCGAATATCGAATAATTGCCACCTGAAGTAAATGAATCTGGCTATTAGCTGTCGCAAAGCGTTTGCGCTTAAGTGAATTTGTTTAAGAGAGATGGTTTTATTTTATTTGAAACATTTCTCGGGCACCCTATATATATATATTTTTTTTTTCCGGGGGAAGGGGAAGGGGGAGGCCCTTAGGCAGTCCTCCTTTGATTTTCCTTGGAATGATTACTTTCGAGGCCGGGGCCCCTTCAAGTACGCTGAGCGCATCACGGAGTCAGTTCTCTCGGGCATGGAGGTGTACATTCCATATATTTCCTAATACTAATGCAAAAAACTCCTTGGTTTAACTTTGCTTGTTTTAATGATGTCTGCGACAGAGAGGAGGCTTTCAGAAGTTACCGTCGCCATCCAGCTTGTGACTCTCATTCTACTTATATTTCAATCCTGAATCGTGCAAAATCTGTTCTTCGACTCGTCAAAATTTTCTTCATCCGACGAAAATGTGAAAACTTCTCATTCTATTTTTTCGCTCTTTCTGGCACCTAGCCAAAAAATCTCTCCAATGTAACTTTACTTCTTCGTTCCCTCCTCTTTTCCATTCTGACAACTCAGTTGCCGTCTCTTCTCCCGATAAAGCTGAACCCATCTCTCAAACATTCGCCTCCAACTCAACCCTGGACGATTCCGATGCTGTTCCTCCATCTCCTCCTCCCTCTGATTTAATTTTGTCTAAAATTAGAATCTCTTCCAAAGATGTTTTTCTTCCCTATCTGGGTTCAACTCTAGGAAAGCGTATGTTCCTGATGGTGTTCCACCTGTTGTTCTCAAGAACTGTGCTTCTGTGGTTCTATGCTAACACCCAACCAAGGCAAACTCTTTCGACTATGTCTTTCATCTGGTACTTTTTCTTTCTACTGAACGTTCACTCCCATTCAACCTGTCAGGCCCAATTTCGTAACACCGCTTCCTGTTGATCAGCGAAGTCAAGAGACAGTGGTTCTGATAGCAGTTGGATGGGAGACCATCCTCTGCGTCCGGACTATGTAACGACCCGTGGTTCGGTTTCCACGTAAAGCTGTAGGTCCCCTCCCTTATATGATCTTAGATGTTGCGAAGGAGGTTAAACAGCCCCATCATTACATTCAGCCAGGCCCGAAGAAGAGTGACCAATCCCAACCCTCAAATACAGTTCAATTGTCTTGATTTTCTTGCTTTTCTAAAGTTTTTGAATCGATCCTTAGTAGGAAGTTGAGAGAAAAAAAAGACGAGAAGAGGTGTTTTCAGCCTGGTATGGCCGTTTCTTAAACACCTCTTTTCTTACAACCTTCTTTCAGAGCGTCATTATGGATTCCGCAACTGACGCTCTATTGGAGATCTTCTTGCATATCTCTCTGACTCGTAGAGTCTTAGTCATCTTTCTTTCAGATTTTCGGTGACACATTTGCTATTGCGCTAGACATCAAACGCTTTTGATAGAGTCTGGCACAAAATCATTGATTTCCAAACTGCCCTCATTCATTTCTATCCTTCTGTCTATGCCTTCATCTCTGATTTACTTTCTGGCCGATCTCTTGCTGCGGTTGTACATGGCCACTGTTCTTCTCCTAAAGCTATTAATAGTGGTGTTCCTCAGGGCTCTGTCCTGCCGCCCACTCTACTCCTCTTATTTATCAAAGATCTTTTAAGTCATACTTCCTGTCCTATCAACTTCTATGCCAATTCCACCCCTCACTTCTCCACCCCCTTCAGAAATCGTCCATCTTAACAGTCACCCCATGCTTCACGTGAGACGGCTTTGACGCACCAGACCTCTGATCTTTCTACTATCTCTAATTGGGGCAGAGGAAACCTTGTGTCCTTCAATACCTTAAAAACCCAGTTTCTCCATCTGTCTATTCGTCACAATCTTCACACGACTATCCCCTTTATTCAACAATACACAACTTAATCTTTCCTCTTCTCTTAACATTCTTGGCCTTTCCTTTTCTCGTTGTCTTTCATGGAAAGATCGAATATACTCTTTCTAAAACAGCCTCTAAGAGGTTAAGTGTGCCGTATCAGTTCTGCAGATACTACAGCCCTATTAGTTACTGTCTCTTTACAGGGGTCTTGCCTGCCCCTGTATGGAGTACGTTTCTCATGTGTCGGGTGGCTCAATCCATATATATATATATATATATATATATATATATAATATATACATATATACAGGGCGTCCCAAAAAAATGTATACACACTTTAAATAATTATAAAGGCAGTTTTATTAAAATACATTTCATTTTCAAAATGTAATAGAATCTACAGACATTATTTAACTGTTTTGTCAACGCCTGTTTTCAAACTGACGTCCGTTCTGGTCCAGGCACTGCTGATAACGCGAAGCAATGGAATCGCAAACATCACGAAACATTTCGTTTGGTATTTGTGTGCATTCTCGTTCAATGGCTGCTCTCAATTCAGCGACTGTTGCAGGTTTTATAGCGTAGACTTTGTCTTTTAAGTATCCCCATAAAAAAAGTCTAGTGGTGTGAGGTCTGGTGAACGCGGAGGGTATTCTACGAAACCCCTTCGTCCAATCCACATCCACATCGTGAAAAGTACCACTCGCAATACTCCACTCTTCGGTCCGGATCATCTTCATTAATAGCATGGACTAATCTTGGAATGTAACTTTTCCATTGACAGCGCTTCAAAATGCGTTGGACAGACGATTCTGAAATTCCTACCTCACGACTCGCTTGCCGCACAGATTTTCTTGGACTTTGGTGATACGTTTCCAGTACTCTTTCTTGCTTTGTGGGGCTTGTCGATGTCCGTGGTCTTCCGGAACGCTTCTTGTGGACATTCTGAATAGTTCCATCGGCTTCAAACTTATCTCTAATTCGAGTGATGGTAAGTCGCGTTGGTGGATCTGTTTGAAACTCCCTCCTAAACTGTCTTTGCACTTCAACTGCGTTTTCACACTTCCAGTAGCATTTTAGAATGAATTTCCTTTGTTCAAAGCTTAGTCTGACTGCCATTATTAATTCTAATGGGTTTAACTTGGAAAGAAAGAAACATCAATTGAGCTATCAGCTGTTAAAGTGTGTATACATTTTTTTGGGACGCCCTGTATATATATATATATATATATATATATATATATATATATGAAAATTATTTCACGAAAGTAACACGTGAAAAATATTTATGATGAATAAAACCACGAAGGAAAGGAAACACAAAATGGTGCTCAAGCGCTTTCGTCTAATGACATCCTCAGGAACACTGAAGTACATAAAAAGGTTAAGCCTATATATAGGTTACAGAAAGAAAAAAAGAAAAAATAATAACATACACACACACACATATATATATATATATATATATATATATATATAATATCTATATATATATATATATACAAATACATACATACATACATACATACATATATATACAATAAACAGAGAAGTAAAAATAAAAAATAAAAATTAAAACCTTAAAGGATTACCAGTGAGGCGTACAGATTTGTAAGGAAAAATCGATTTTTAGCACAAGATCAAATGGATTATAAAAATACAAATTTATACTGGAACTCTGCCCGGGTTTTAAACACTGCTGCCTATGGTCAGGTTTCGATATATATAAAAAAAAAAAATGCAAATTAAAAGTTAATAAAGTAGAAGACAAGTTTACCAAAGATTTAATGTTTTACCCTTCTTATCTAAATCTGTTTTAAAGGAATTCAAAATAACAGGATCGAGTTGAAAAAGACCTTTGCTTATGTTGAAGTTATTTGAAAGTTGGATAATGGCAGACTCAAGAATATTTCTATTAACAATGTTGCTTGAATGGAATAAAACTGAAGCATTATTCCAATCAATACAGTGGGCTAACTCTGACAAATGGACAAAAAGGGCACTGGACAACTGTCCTGTTCTAACGGAATATTGTGGACAAAAGTGGCCTAAATTTCCCATGATTTTGAGAAATAATCCCCAAGATTATGAATACATGGCAGGAAATGAAAAACTATACCACATAAACGCAAGAACTTCGCATTATTCTGTCCAACCCCAAATTTATTTGAGCTTTTCCTTTGGTTGGTGTTATGAGGGGCCTCAGTAGTGTGGGCGAAAAATGGACGAGTGCAATGAAATTGCAAATGTTGATCAATGTTGCAAGATGTTGCAAAGGGGTTATGCAGCAAATGGGGGAGTAGGGGTTTGCATTGAAAACGGGAATTTAGCAAGTTGTTATGCAACAAGGGGGAATGTTGCAAGATGTTATGCAACGAAGGGGAGGGGGAAAGTTGCAAGATCAACAAGGGGTTATGCAACTTAGAGGCGGAGATATCCCCCCAAGAGAAAGAGAGGAGAAGGAGAGAGAGAGAGGAGGAGAGGTATTGCCTGGCAGGAGCCAAGCGCATATTAAGACCAGCCGAGCGGCCGTTGTCTTAATATGTTCCTAATCAGCCAGCTGGCTTAATCAGCCAGTTGGCATATCTGGATGAGTTGCCAGACTGCGCTATTTATTTAATTAAAGCATATATTCTGGCTTAAGCAGCCAGTTGGCTTAGAAGGCTGAGTTACCAGTTTGCGCTATTTATTTAATTAAAGCATACATTCAGGCTCTCTGCCAGTTGGCATAATCCATCAGGTGGCTTAGCCACCCAGTTGACTTAGAAGGCCTAACCAGCCATTTGGTATAATTAAATAATAATAACAACGTTTATATATACACCAAAATAATTAAATAAAACACCACCACATCACTCAGTTTATTTAGAGGAATTATTGGATTGGCATAATCCGTCAGCTTGCTTAATCCGCAAGTTGACTTAGAAGGCCTAACTAACCATTTGGTATAATTAATAATAATAATAACGTTTATATAAACAACAAAAAGAATTAAATAAAACACCACCATCACTCAGTTTATTTAGACGAATTATTGGATTGGCATAATCCTAGTGGGTGGTGTACGTGTATTTGTGTGCGTTTGTCTCCGTCAGCTGACTTAAACCACCAGTTGGCATAACCCGCCAGTTGACTTAGAAGGCCTAACCAGCCATTTCGTATAATTAAATAATAATAATATAATAACGTTTATATATACACATCCAAAAGAATTAAATAAAACACCATCACATCACTGTTTATTTAGACAAATTATTGTATCCAATTCCGAGAAATATATTGAAAATAAATATACATTCCTATAGGAGCGAAGGAATATATGCAACCAAAAATAATAATAGCATAAGAACTACGAACGAGGAGTATACATATAATAAAAAATAATAATATACAAACCCGGACCTATCCAAATTGTTCATTCTAATGAAGGTCAAGCGTGCCACTCCACCTTAGACCTACAGTTTAACGTTGAATCCGAACCACGTCTAAAATAAAATGTTAAAACCCTCCTTAACACAATAAAATGTAATTTCAGAATAAAAAAATTGTAAACAGCCTAACCATACAAAATATCACTCGGGAGCGGAATAAGACGGTTTAACGAGAATAACAGAATCACCTTCTGAAAATAATATCTATAATTTACTACAGAAATGCTCATTCTGTCGAAGGTCAAGCTTTTCACCCCGTCTTAGACCTACAGTTTAACGGGGAATACTACTACAATAGATCTAGTTGGTCTGGTGAAGTAGTGAGTTGACTTCTTTTACTCTCCATCTCTCAGGTACACCCGGATCATGGGGGATCTTTTCTATTCCATGGAATTTTAGATCCTCCCCTTTTCCGTACCGTAACAGTTGAATTGTATCTGTGTTAAACTTCATATAAAAACTATGCAACATTTCCTAAAACTTACTACATCGTTACCCTTAGCCCGTCGTTCATGCATTAAAAAAGTTCTACTATATCGGCAACTTTTGCTTAGCATCCCCCCTAATTGTTCATCCCGGCGAAGGTCAAACGTGTCACTCCATCTTAGACCTACAGTTTAACGTTGAATCCGAACCATGTCTAAAATAAAATGTTAAAACACTCCTTAACACAATAAAATTTAATTTAAAAAAAAAAAAATTTTAAACCCTAACCATACAAAACATCACTCGAAATTGTCCTGTAAATAAAAGAAAGAAAAAATAAACACCAATCAGCTCACCTATAAAAATATAAAAATTTATGAATATATATATATATTATATATATATATATATATATATATTTATTTATTTATATATATAAAGTAAAAAAAAAAATTAATTTATGAAAAGAATTTACGAAAACAATTTCTATATTTCAATTAAACAAATTTTTTATCTTATAACAAATTTTGCTTGTTTTGAAGTCTCACACAATTTATATACGGCAAGCATAATAAACTTAAACAGTCCGAATTTGACCCAGTATAAACTAGTGTCTTTAACGATTATTTTTCGACTTTAAACCTTTAAATTAACTTCAATTATAAAGCAGAGTAAAACTACAAGGCGATGCCTGTAAATCCAATATTTACATCCAGTCAAAAATAATCTTAAAAACTCGAATAGATTCTGGAAAGTTTTGCTACTTCTTTATTGAATCTCTTAGAATGCTCTACTATATATATATATATATATAATATATATATATATATAATATATATATATAACCTAAAAATGCGTCACCACACACTGAAACATTTTAAACCGTGCCGTATAAAAATCAACGAGAAAAGGAAACAACAGCTCTCGAATTCCGACTCGAATTTTGACTCCACATTATTACGGCTTCGACAAGACGACTTAGATAAATTTTGAGTCAAAGCGGTTTGGAAATCTAGGCTCTAACGAGAAGAGCAAAAAATTTTGACTGCGAAAATTACAAAAATGCTCGCTATGAGAAGAAATTTTGAAAATGATGGGCGCCATCTTGAAAAACAGTTACAATGATTTGATAAGGAATGAGAATCGAAATTTGCTTGCAAATGAGTTAACACAATGCATCTTGCTATTTAAATAATCGAACCAGAATATTTATTAGTGCTATAATATGGGTAGCAACAATTTTGACCGAAATATAAGGCACCGTGGGAAAGCCCTTATATTTATATAAAGGAACACCGCTTGCCACCAAAATGTAGTAATTAAGAAGTTGTGAGGTGTATGGGAAACTCACGGGTAACTCAGTTCGGCCCTATGCGCACGGGTTTGGGCGGAAAGCTGTAATACTACGGCAAAATAGTAACACTAGCCTGGGCGTTATGATACATCCTGGGATATTGGCAGAGACGTAAATGAACGTATCTCAGGACCTTCACAACAGTCAAAGTTGAGGTCTTCCTGGCTTGGTGGAGGTGCGAGTTGCTCTTGCGACTTTTCTGATAATTATCATTTTTAACAGTGATTTCAAATCACTAATATGTGTGTGTGTGTGTGTGTGTGTGTGTGTGTGTGTGTGTGTACCGTCTTCAGTTTTTTACTCTCTCATTCAATCATTCAATTCCAATTGTTGAATACTCCCAATGTGAGTGGGATGGGGTGGGGTTATCGATGTTTATTGAAGCTGAAAACATGAATTGATGAGCAGTTATGTTTTGGCTTTAAGGCAGATCATGACTACCGCTTATGATGATGTTTATAGGGTGAAAAAGTAAATATTAATCTCATAGAACATTTATATTGTTTATTGTGATTTTAAATCAAAGAACGAATGTAAGGAGAAGCAGAGCGAGACATCATGGGTATTCCCTCGCTGGGTATATAGGGCAAAGACAGGGCATTCCGATTACCCTTTCATCTACCTGTATCCTTTCCTTCTCATCTCACGTAAAATAACGTGGAAGTGAAGACAATTTAATGTAAAAATGTATTTACTCTGTTTTTTATCTCTTGCGCTCTCCGCCACACATGACCGCTTGGTGGAGGAGCGAGTTGCTCTCTCGCGCTCTCCACCGCACATAGTCTTGTACAACCTGCTCATCTGGCCTAATATGCAGTCTAATTTCTTCATTTCTACCATTTCTCAAGAATTAAATTTCTCGGTGTTAAATGCCATATTGGATGGTAATTGGGTTTAGTTTGAGGTTTGATACCATATATATGTAGATCGATAGATAGATGGATGGATAGATAGATAGACAGTTAGATGGATAGGTTAAATGCTAGGTTAGTTTAGGTTAGGCTATGCTAGTTCAGGTTATATTACGCCGGTTAGGCTATGCTAGGTTAAGTTTATATTTTACCCGGTTAGGATGCGTTAGGTTATATATCCCGGTTAGGCTACGCTAGGTTCTTGTTACATTACCCCGGTTAGGCTATGCTAGTTTAAGTTATATTACGCCCGGTTAAGCTATGCTAGGTTAGGTTTTATTATACCCGGTTAGGCTGCGTTAGGTTATAATATGTCACGGTTTAAGCTACGCTAGGTTAGGTTATATTACGCCAGGTAGGCTATGTTAGGTTAGGATATACCCCAGTTAGGCTACGCTAGGTTAGGCTATATTTCGCTCGGTTAGGCTATGCTAGGTTTAGGTTAGGTTACGCTAGAGTATATATTTTGCTCTTGGGGCTTTGCACGCATCAGTTTATATATAATATATATATATATATATATATATATATATATATATATACCATATGTCTCACAAAAAAGTACACCCAAATTTAGATTGTTCTAACTCCTCCAAAAATTGAGATATTTTGGATCTGTTTGTTTGATTTAATATAGCAAATTATTCTTTCTTATCGTTCAAATTTATTCATGTTTAAACGATTTAGTGTTTAAGCATCTGCTTTTAACTGAAGGGTACAGCAAAATGGGTTGCGCGGAATGATCATTTCTCAGAGCCAGATAGCTCCTCTTGCTTTAACCAATGTGCTACTTTTTACGTCGAAGGATATTGCAAGTATTTTTTTTAAAAAATTCGAACTTTTGTATCTAAGATACGAGTCATACATATAAATGAAGAATCTGAATTACTAAATTTATAAATAATTTGAAACCCTTATCATGCAGTTTACACGAAGGCAGCGCGTTCTCATGGTCACAACTTATCTGCAAACTAAAGCTTAAAAAAGTTCAGAATACCTCCAACCACTAATTGTTCCGTGAATCATTCTGGTTTTTCAAGAAAACCACTGGGCAAATCTTAGGCGGCGAGGTAGATCTCCTTCAATGAGTTGATGTCGAATTTCCATTCTGTATGGGTACAAATTCAAATCCTCACGAACTATTCGATGAAATGACATGCGTGAGAGTTTCTGTACCATTTCGCCTGGTGGACACTTTTGGATGTCTCTCTAATAAATGCCGAACATGCTGAATGTTCTCGTCTGTTCTTGCCGTCTTCGGATGGCCTGAACGTCCTTTGTTCAAATTGAGGACCGTTCCTTCTTCTTTGTATTTCCGAACATTCTTCAAAATTGTATGTTTAGTTGGAGAAGCTCTATCGGGAAATTGCAGTTCGAATGCACCAAAAAATCATCCACCTGACAATCATATCTACGAAAAGAATAACTCTAGACAAAAACTGTCTCTCTGGGTAGGACTGTGCGGTAATGGAGCGGTAATTGGCCCTGTCCTTTTACGATGGTATCTAAATGGTGAAGCTTACCTAGAAATGATAGACCGAGAAATCCTTCCACAAATACGTATTACTTATGGAAACCGATTTAATCGTATTTGGTGGGTGCAAGACGGAGCTCCTGCTCACAGGAGAGTTATTGTGAAGGAACGCTTGCAGGAAGTCTTCCACCAAAGAGTAATTGCTACAGGCCATGACATTGAATGGCCTCCCAGAAGCCCTGACTTGACCCCGTGTGATTTACTTTTTATGGGGTCATTTGAAAAATACGGTGGAGTATTTGCATCACAACCTATCAATTTAGATGATTTGAGGACTCGCATCACAGCTGAAATCAACTTGTTAAAAGACAATCCAGATCTTATCAAAAGAGTGATGGGGAAGATGAGAGCTCGACTCCAGATTTGTATCGATAGGAATGGCGGTCATGTTGAAAGAAAACGAAACTAAGCATAACTTTTGCAATAAGGAATAAAGAAAAATCTGCTTTGTATCTTATTAAAATTATGTTAAAGTATCTATTATTATGTATTTGTCTTTTCATTACATCGATAGCACAACATTATTTTTTCATTGACCAATTTTGTGCAATCCATTTTGTTGTACCCTTCATTTAAAAGCAGATGCTTAAACACTAAATCGTTTAAACATGAATAAATTTGAACGTTAACAAAGAATAATTTGCTATATTAAATCAAACAAACTATATAAAGGGATTCCAAAATTCTAAGTGAGTTGGGACAAGGATTACAGCCAAGAATTTTAAAATTATCCAGAGTGACATCTATTTTACATTTAATACTATGTTCCCGGATACTAGAGGCTTCTTTTTTATTTAAAATTTTAAATAAAAAAGAAGCCTCTAGTATCCGGGAACATAGTATTAAATGTAAAATAGATGTCACTCTGGATAATTTTAAAATTCTGGCTGTAATCCTTGTCCCAACTCACTTAGAATTTTGGAATCCCTTTATATTAAAACATTGACCCTTCTCTAAACGTTGATTCCTCAGCTGTCCCTCTAAATTTTTTATAATCCCCCCCTCAACTCATAACTCTCCAACCACCCAACCCATAGTATTTTCCCTTTGTTTTGTTTTAAATTACTTGTGCCTCGGTATCAGCAATGAAAGGTTAGTAATGTTAATTATCCCATTGTATTAATTTCAAATTTACTATTTATAATTTTAAAAATAGCTTTTTAAATTTCTTGTATTTTTATATGTAAACTTCTTTTATAACTTTGAATTCAACCCTTTTCTTTTAGTCTTTTTAAATTTTGCTTCTAAGAATAGGTTTTATAGTAATTATTTTCTTATGTGTTTCATTTATTTATTGATTTTAACTTCATATTGTCATTTGTTGTCACTGTTTAGCCTGAAGATGAGCGTATTGCTTGAAACGTTGCGCATTAAAGAAGACACTTTTCATGGCATTTACTCTCCTTGTCATTGGATTTCTCCTAAATATTAAATTAAAGCTTTGTAGAAGCAACCCGCATGATTATATATATATATATATATATATATTATATATGTATATATATATATATATATATATATATATATATATATATATATATATATATATATATATATATAAAATATATATCGATGCACTTCATAATTCTTTATTGTTGGATAGATCCCAATCTTCTACGTCTTTAAATGTTTTTGACAATACGCAGAATTAGGCGGAGTGTCAATAAAAATGTGTTTTTAGCTCGTGAAAACATTTGTCTGGGCAGAAATCCCCTTCAGTCATCGGTTGGCATTGGAGTTAAGAAGGCGATTTTGTGTGTTACGGTGTAGTTGTAAATTTAGAATAGTAGTACGTTACTCCCCCACCCCTCGCATTACCCCGTTTATCTAAAAGTGATTTCGGTATAAATAAAGTTAGTAAAGTATTAATCGGGTGTATAATTAATCCCCCCGCCCCCCATGCCCGGCTCAAATTATAATGGCCTTCACTCGGTCACGTCTACACGTATTTATAAAGTACAGCGAAGCGTGTGTAAAGAGAATGATGAAGGATAAAGAGAAATGGAATAAAGAAAGAGAAAATAGTATAAAACAGCAACATAAGAAAGATTAAAAGGACTTAATTACTACATTTTGGAGGCAAGCGGTGTTCCTTTATATAAATATAAGGGATTTCCCACGTTGCCTTATATTTCGGTCAAAATTCTGGTTCGATTATATATTTAAATAGCAATATGCATTGTGTTAACCCATTTGCAAGCAAATTTCGATTCTTATTCCTTATCAAATCATTGTAACTGTTCTTCAATATGTCGCCCATCATTTTCAAAATTTCTTCTCATAGCGAGCATTTTTGTAATTTTCGCGGTCAAAATTTTTTTTTCTCTTCTCGTTGGAGTCTAGATTTCCAAACCGCTTTGACTCAAAATTTATCTGAGTCGTCTTGTCGAAGCCGTAATAATGTGGAGTCAAAATTCGAGTCGAAATTCGAGAGCTGTTTGTTTCCTTTTCGCGTTGATTTTTATACGGCACGGTTTAAAATGTTTGAGTGTATGGTGACGCATTTTTAGGTAATATATATATATATATATATATATATATATATATGCGCCTCGGTGGTGTAGTGGTTAGCATCGCTGACTACGAATCCATCAGCCCAGGGTTCGAGACCCTATGACTGCAGCCGGCGCGCAGAAAAACACAGCTGTTCATCCTTCCACACAATAAAGAAAGTGGTTGGTAGATAAACGGGTACCCTGGGTGACCTAGACGCTGGGCTGCTAGTGGGGCGTAGTTCGGATTCCACGTTAAACTGTAGGTCTAAGGTAGAGTGAAAAGCTTGACCTTCGTCAGAATGAACAATTCGGGCGGAAGCTAACCAAAGGTTGCATGCGATAACCAAAGGTGTGTGTATAGTAGAGCATGCTAAGAGATTCAATAATGGATTTACAGGCATCGCCTTGTAGTTTTAGTCTGCTTTATAATTTTAAGTTAATTTAAAGGTTTAAAGTCGAAAAAATAATCATTAAAAACACTAATTTATACTGGGTCAAATTCGGACTGTTTGAGTTTATTATGCTTGCCGTATATAAATTGTGTAAGACTTCACAATAAGCAAAATTTGTTATAAAAAATAAAAATGTTTAATTGAAATAGAGATATTGTTTTCGTAAATTCTTTTGATAAATTAATTTGTTTTTTTACTTATATATATATACAGGGCGTCCCAAAAAAATGTATACACACTTTAACAGCTGATAGCTCAATTGATGTTTCTTTCTTTCCAAGTTAAACCCATTAGAATTAATAATGGCAGTCAGACTAAGCTTTGAAAAAAGGAAATTCATTCTAAAATGCTACTGGAAGTGTGAAAACGCAGTTGAAGTGCAAAGACAGTTTAGGAGGGAGTTTCAAACAGATCCACCAACGCGACTTACCATCACTCGAATTAGAGATAAGTTTGAAGCCGATGGAACTGTTCAGAATGTCCACAAGAAGCGTTCCGGAAGACCACGGACATCGACAAGCCCCACAAAGCAAGAAGAGTACTGGAAACGTATCACCAAAGTCCAAGAAAATCTGTGCGGCAAGCGAGTCGTGAGGTAGGAATTTCAGAATCGTCTGTCCAACGGCATTTTGAATCGCTGTCAATGGAAAAGTTACATTCCAAGATTAGTCCATGCTATTAATGAAGAAGATCCGGACCGAAGAGTGGAGTATTGCGAGTGGTACTTGGCACGATGTGGATGTGGATTGGACGAAGGGGTTTCGTAGAATACCCTCCGCGTTCACCAGACCTCACACCACTAGACTTTTTTTTATGGGGATACTTAAAAGACAAAGTCTACGCTATAAAACCTGCAACAGTCGCTGAATTGAGAGCAGCCATTGAACGAGAATGCACACAAATACCAAACGAAATGTTTCGTGATGTTTGCGATTCCATTGCTTCGCGTTATCAGCAGTGCCTGGACAGAACGGACGTCAGTTTGAAAACAGGCGTTGACAAAACAATTAAATAATGTCTGTAGATTCTATTACATTTTGAAAATGAAATGTATTTTAATAAACACTGCCTTTATAAATATTTAAAGTGTGTATACATTTTTTTGGGACGCCCTGTATATATATATATATATCAATTTCTATATTTTTATAGGACAATTTTGAGTGATGTTTTGTATGGTTAGGCTGTTTAAATTTTTATTTTATTGTGTTAAGGAGTGTTTTAACATTTTATTTTAGACATGGTTCGGATTCAACGTTAAACTGTAGGTCTAAGGTAGAGTGACACGCTTGACCTTCGTTAGAATGAACAATTTGGATAGGTCTGGAGTTGTATATTATTATTTTTTTATTATATATATACTCCTCGTTCGTAGTTCTTATGCTAGAGTGACCCGCTTGACCTTCGCCGGGATGAACAATCAGGGGGGATGCTAAACAAAGGTTGCCGATAAAGTAGAACTTTTTTAATGCATGAAGGACGGGCTAGGGGTAATAATGTAGTAAGTTTTAGGGGATGTTGCATAGTTTTTATATGAAGTTTAACACTGATACAATTCAACTGTTACGGTACGGAAAAGGAGGAGGATCTAAAATTCCATGGAATAGAAAAGAAGATCCCTGATTATCCGGGTGTACCTGAGAGATGGAAAGTAAAAGAAGTCAACTCACTTCTTCACCAGACCAACTACATCTATTGTAGTAGTATTCCCCGTTAAACTGTAGGTCTAAGACGGGGTGAAAAGCTTGACCTTCGACGGAATGATCATTTCTGTAGTAAATTATAAATATTATTTTCAGAAGGTAATTCTGTTATCCTCGGTAAACCGTCTTATTCCGCTCCCGAGTGATATTTTGTATGGTTAGGCTGTTTAAAATTTTTTTATTCTGAAATTAGATTTTAATGTGTTAAGGAGTGTTTTAACATTTTATTTTAGACGTGGTTCGGATTCAACGTTAAACTGTAGGTCTAAGGTGGAGTGGCACGCTTGGCCTTCGTTAGAATGAACAATTTGGATAGGTCTGGGTTTGTATGTTATTATTTTTTTATTATATATATACTCCTCGTTCGTAGTTCTTATGCTATTATTATTTTTTATTCATATATTCCCTCGCTCTTATAGAAATGTATATTTATTTTCAATATATTTCGCGGAATTGGATCCAATAATTTGCCTAAATAAACAGTGATGTGATGGTGTTTTATTTTAATTCTTTTGGATGTGTATATAAAACGTTATTATTATTATTATTTAATTATACCAAATGGCTGATTAGGCCTTCTAAATCAACTGGCGGGTTATGCCAACTCGTGGTTTAAGTCAGCTGACGGAGACAAACGCACACAAATGCACGTACAGCACCCACTAGGATTATGCCAATCCAATAATTCGTCTAAATAAACTGAGTGATGTGGTGGTGTTTTATTTAATTCTGTTTTTTGTTTATATAAACGTTATTATTATTATTATTTAATTATACCAAATGGCTGGTTAGGCCTTCTCAGTCAACTTGCGGATTAAGCATGCTGACGGATTATGCCAATCCAATAATTCTTCTAAATAAACTGAGTGATGTGGTGGTGTTTTATTTAATTCTTTTTGTTGTGTATATATAAACGTTATTATTATTTAATTATACCAAATGGCTGGTTAGGCCTTCTAAGTCAACTGGGTGGCTAAGCCAGCTGACGGATTATGCCAGCTGTCGGAGAGCCTAAATGTATGCTTTAATTAAATAACTAGGGCAAATTGGCAACTCAACCTTCTAAGCCAACTAGCGGGCTAAGTCAGAATATATGCTTTAATTAAATAAATAGCGCAAACTGGTAACTCAGCCTTCTAAGCAAATAGCGGATTAAGCCAGAATATGTGCTTTAATTAAATAAATAGCGCAAACTGGCAACTCAGCCTTCTAAGCCAACTGACTGATTAAGCCAGAATATATGCTTTAATTAAATAAATAGCGCAATCTGGCAAATCAGCTAGATAAGTCAACTGGCTGATTAAGAACATATTAAGACAACAGCCACTCAGCTGAAGTCTTAATATGTGCTTGGCTTCTGCCAGGCGAACACCTCTCTTCCTTTCTCTCCTTCTCCTCTCTCTTTCTCTTGGGGGATAACTCCGCCTCCAAGTTGCATAACCCTTTGTCTCTTGCAACATTCCCCCTCCCCCTTTGTTGCATAACATCTTGCAATATTCCCCTTCTTGCAAAACAACTTGCAACATTCCCCATTCATTTCAGACCCACCCCCTTTGTTGCATAACCCCTTTGCAACATTGATCAACATTTGCAATTGCATTGCACTCCATTTTGCGCCCAAACTATGACTCAATACAGTTCTCCAAACATCGCTTTGATACAGCAATCTTTGGTTCTCTTTTCACAGCTCGTTATAAGGTTATTCTTTTACATTCTGTCCATTATGCTTTACGTCTACTACTGCTGATTTGGTGTCATTTTTCATTTCCTTCCATTTATTTATTTGTAACCTTTGAAATTATTCTGCGAGACATATGACCAATTTAGGTAACTCATTGAGGCATCAACCAAACGAGCTCCTACAATCATCCATCTTCCACATTCACTAATTTTTTTTAAGTGACGTTTCTTTTTTATTTCTTCCGCAATAACGGAAACAATCAATATCAACATATTAAACTCTTAATATAATATGCACTGATATATCGATTTAGTAAGGTATAATATGACACCATAAATAATATTAGAAAATCTAGCACCTAAATGCTAGTGTTTGAATATTGTCCAATCCAATATATATATATATATATATATATCGTAAAGAACGACGCTTGTATAGGAGATATTCCGCACAAGACGAGAGAGAGAGAACGAAACAAATGAAAAAATGAGGTAACCACCTGGGAATCGAACCCGGGATCTTCCGATTGCCGGTCAGACGCGATACCATTACACCATGGACCTCACTCTTCCAAATGCCGTAATTCTTCTACATACTCGCAGAAACCAATGCCCCAAGGGCAGTTGAATGTATATAATGTTACGGCATGCGGGAGGTGCCCCCTTGGGGCATTGGTTTCTGCGAGTATGTAGAAGAATTACGGCATTTGGAAGAGTGAGGTCCATGGTGTAATGGTATCGCGTCTGACCGGCAATCGGAAGATCCCGGGTTCGATTCCCAGGTGGTTACCTCATTTTTTCATTTGTTTCGTTCTCTCTCTCTCGTCTTGTGCGGAATATCTCCTATACAAGCGTCGTTCTTTACGTTATTTATACTGCGTGTTCTTTGCAGTTGAATGTATATAATGTTACGGCATGCGGGAGGTGCCCCCTTGGGGCATTGGTTTCTGCGAGTATGTAGAAGAATTACGGCATTTGGAAGAGTGAGGTCCATGGTGTAATGGTATCGCGTCTGACCGGCAATCGGAAGATCCCGGGTTCGATTCCCAGGTGGTTACCTCATTTTTTCATTTGTTTCGTTCTCTCTCTCTCGTCTTGTGCGGAATATCTCCTATACAAGCGTCGTTCTTTACGTTATTTATACTGCGTGTTCTTTGCAGTTGAATGTATATATATATATATATATATATATACAGTAAATACTCGATAAGTCGGACTATATAGGGCTCTAGCCAGTCCGATTCATTGAAAAGTCCTACTCATCGCGAATTACCTTAATTACCTCCCCTATTTACCCCAAAAGAGGCATAAATACTCTCTAACCTTTTAAGTTTGATTAATGAGAGTCTAATACAATGTTCAAAATAAACATTAAAAATCAATAAAACTTTTTCACTTACCGTTGCTGGCATTATTTTGAGCGCGAAACACAAAAAAAATTTATTGTTTACCTTTTCGTACAATACAGTATTAAAAAAACACTTCACTTAGTAAAAAAACAAAATAATAATGGCACTTGACATAGGAAATAAAACACTTCTCTCAGTAAAATAAACAAAAGAATAATAACACATGACAGACGACAGAGTCCGACTCATCCCGAATTCCGACTCATCGAAGTCCGACTCATCGAGTATTTAATATGAAAAATGATTCGAAGGTCTTTCTTGTATTCAGAAGTACACCTCGTTAGGGAATGACGTCAGGGAATGACGTCATTCCCTGACGAAGTGTACTTCTGAATACACGAAAGGCCTTGGAATCATTTTTCTTTTTCCTTGTGGGTTTGCATCATATATATATATATATATATATATATATAGAGAGAGAGAGAGAGAGAGAGAGAGAGAGAGAGAGAGAGTGTTTTTTGTGTGTCTGTTTTATCAAACTGGGACTTGATGCTGGCTGTAGTTGCTTAAAAATATTTATGCAAAATACCAAAGAAACTCTGATTTAATGTATTCGTAATTTTTTAAGTCTGTTTAAGCCCATGTTTTACGGGTAATAAATTCACAAACTCATGAGTTAGATTCAAATCCACAAAATAGTGCGATTAGGGATAGTTAATACTCGTTATTTAGCTTATGGCATAATTAGGTTGTTATTTGATTGGGTTGTTTAAGCTCCTTCGTAACATCTAAGGTCATATGACAGAAAGGATCTACGCCTTTACGTGGGATCGAACCACGGGTCGCTACATAATCTGATCGTGGAGGACAGTCACTCATCCAACTACTACCTAGACCCAATGTCGCTTAACCTCGCTGATCGACGGGAAGCGGTGTCAACGGCTACGACGTAGCCTGTATAAGTTATATAAGGTTAGGTTAAGACTGGTTTTGTTAGTTAAATTTTTTCCAATAATAAAATAATACTGAGGTTCCCAATCTCATAACATAAAGAATTTTGTGTGTGTGTGTGTGTAGTAGAGAGAGAGAGCGTACCATGCTTATTAGGGTGTGTCAATTTTGGGGGTGAAATGACTACATTGAAAATCATGTGATTTGGTAGCAATTTAATCATTTGGCATACAAAATAATATCCTTGCTTCAAAAACAATAAAAAATAACTCCTACCTACATCAATTTTAATTCAAAAATTCCATTTTTCCATAAATTCGTAACAAAATAACAAATGTGCGCAAACATCCTATCAACATTTAAAGTGGCAATAAGATATCATTCAGAGTCTTTATTTGAAAGTAACCAATGCAGGAATGTCCTTTTTGCTGCGGTTCCTTGACATCAGCATTCGGCTTGCGACTTGCGCTTTGATGTAGCCTTCTCGCCTCTCGTGACTGTAAACTTGACTTGCTGCTTCTGTGACCATTTTCACACATCTCTTCACACTCTGAGTGTGAAAAAGCCACTTTGGCACTTGCATTGGGGCCTCTTTAAGTTGTGTTAAATCTTTGTTTGTTATACATGTTGTCAGTGGTGGCTCCAAAACTTCCGAACTCAAGTTAACTAATTCTGATAATTTCGTGGCATTGACGTTTATCGGAGGTACCTTCCTTGTCTGAACAGAGCAGTCTCCCAGCTGGTCATCATCTAGTGATGTTCCTCTAAGCCTTAGAATGAATTCCACAGCCTCAGTTCGCTCTTTGGTACATTGGCTAGAGAGTATTGCCTGCAAAACTGCCTCTGGCCTAGCATACCAAGCAGACCTTCTCACCACAGGTAACACGATGTCCACCACTACTTTCCTTTGGGTTCTCAGTAGCTGTAATTGAAACAAGATGTGGTTGGGCCCCTCCATCCACATTGGATTAAGTTTTACATTGAACCAGTGAGGAAGATAAAACCCAATAATAAATTCAACAATCAACATCAAATTATGTAGCATTTTGACCTTCAGTGCATGTTTGGAAACCCAAATCCTGCAGAAACGAATCGCTGTAGTTAACCAACGACTGTGACTTACGTGTCCAATCTCCAAGAGAGCCAGATTTTGAGGCAACTCTCCTCATCTGATTGCTTGAACAATACGATAAGCGTAAGATTGACCCGTGCTGAGGTCTTTGATAACTTCTTCAGACAACACTGGAAGGGGAGGGCCTACTTCGACCTTTGGAAATTTTGTATTTATTTCTAATTCCGTTGCTTCATCTAGCATGTTGCCAAGGGGGCCTGACCACTTGTTGTTGCTCTTTGTAGGACCATCAAGTTCCTCGATGAGACGACGAAGAGGTAGTTCCCCTGTGTGCAAATCACATACAATCCAAACAAGCCTTCTTCGAAGTTTTTTCTCTAAATGCGTCATAACACCGCCCTGCCATCCAGTGTTCACGGCAGTTGAGTCTCCACCAACGGCCTGCAGTGAACTGTCAAGTCTTCTTTCTTGAAGCCAACATATTATTTGATCAGCAATTACCTCTGCATGTTTCTTGCCTTCTACTTCTGCTTCAGGAACAAAGTGAAACAAATAGCGGCCTCTAGGTTCGGAACACACAGAGTAGTGTTCTTCTTTGATGAGACCGGGAAACTTTCTGTCCATTCCCTCTACCTCTAGGAGAACTTTTGTGTCATCTCTTCTTCCATCAAACAAAAGGCAAGAGAGACCTTCCTCCTTCAAATCTTTTTCATGCTGATCAGATATTTCCTTCATTATTCTTTCTTGTGCTCTTCTTATCTTATTATGATCTATCACTAAGGATGTATCCTCTCTGCTGATGAGGCCTGCATCTATCCAAGCGGGAGTGGCAATCACTGCAGTCTCTCGTAGCCCCGTATGGTGGCGAATACTGGCAAGGGCAATGTTTGAGATGTCTTTAGTGTTGTATTTCATTCTCTTCGGCGAAGGTTCAGATGGCATTTTGGAGCTATCATCTGATGGTGCTTCTTTCTGTTCATCTGAAGAGCTTTCAAAGAAGTGAGAAACCTCTTGATAGAGCTCTTCATCTCTTTGGGTGGCTTCTTCACTCTTCTTTTTCCTTTCTTCCCTCTCTCGGATTTTCTCTTTTTTCTTAGCAATAACAATCTGTTTTTTGGTTTCTGAATAATCTGTCGAACTAATCTGCATACTTCCTTGGCCTCCTGCCTTTGTTCTCTGCGCTTTTATGAAAGCCAGCTCCAAAACAGGGTTCTTCTTCTCACGAAGACAGCGACAATCAATGTGAGGGTGAGGTTCTCTTCTGCATGAGGGAGAATAATTGACTTCAGAACACAACTCTATGGGACACTGGCAGTTAAAAATGTCAAGAAGAGTATCAAGTGTGTGCAGAAATTTATTTTTCTTTGCTAGTTTTCTTTTACCAAGTGATGTCTCAACTGCTTTGTGCCACAGCTTTGTTAATTTTAGCTCAATAGTTCTATACTGATTGAGTACAGGTGGTTTGAATAACACATTAGCTTTTTTCCACTGATGCAGAAGAGGGGGAATCATGTCCCTTATGAGCTCTTTCTCTGTGTAGTTCCTTCTATCCTTTGTATTTTGTTCACGAAGGAGTAACCCTAGTCTCAGCATGTCTCGCACTGTTGGTAGTTCTGATACGGGAAGCTCCTTGCCTGTACCGACTAACAGGCTCAAGTGGCATGACGACTGACCTCTTATCTTCAATTTTGGCATCTTAGGAATGTCTGAAAAGTCTGTTACACGCCATGACTGAAGATGACCCTGATCGCAGATTCGAATTTTGTGAATGGTTTCAGTCAATGGAAACCGAAGACTTACAGTTTGCCAACAAAATCGTGTGGTCTGATGAAGCTAACTTCAAGCTGAATGGCACAGTAAATCGACACAACTGCAGGTACTGGTCACTTGATAATCCACACGTTTATGTGGATAAACATGTTAATTTACCAGGACTAACAGCATGATGTGGTTTATCATCCAGGGGTTTGGTTGGACCATTTTTCTTTAATGGGACAGTTACCGGTGCCGCATATCTCGACATGCTGCGGACAGAAATTATACCTGCAGTTCGGGAGTTGTTTGGAAACGACGACTTTTACTTTCAACAAGATGGAGCCCCACCTCATTATCATTGTGATGTCAGAAGGTACCTCGATGAAACGTTGCCTAACCGTTGGATAGGACGAAGAGGAAGCGTTGAGTATCCTCCACGTTCACCGGACTTGACTCCACTTGATTTTTACTTGTGGGGCTACCTGAAGGATGCAGTTTATGGTACAAGACCTGCTTAAGGATGCAATTAGGGAAAAGTGCGGGACCATCACAGCATCCACATTAGTCCATGTCTGCGAATCAGTTAGTCGACGCATTTAAAAGTGCATTCATGCCGCCGGAGAACATTTTGAGCACTTGGGCGTAGTTAATTAAATTTTATATGCAAACAACTCGCTGTAACATTTTGATCACTTAGATTACTAATTTACCTTTCATTGGCAATTGCTATAACAATATATTATTTGGTTTTTTTTAATTATAAAATATATGATGCTCTAAAGAGTATATAGTTTTTTTGGGACACCCTCTATATACACACAGTGTATATATATATATATATATATATATATATATAATATATATATATATATATATATATATATATATATATATATAATATATAATATATATATATATGTGTGTGTGTGTGTGTGTGTGTGTGTGTTACACACAGACAGTGCATGGAGCAAGAAATTCTTCTGCGAAATTTAAATTCACTATAGTTCGAATAAGTAATGGTAAATGACAAATACTAAAGTTTTTTCTTTTTCATGATGAAAGCCCAACGTGAGCAACGGGGTACTCGCAAAGAGGCCCCAAAATATCGCTTCCTTCATTAGCTCTCTGCTAAGCAGATAGGACCCAGCTTTGGCACAGGGTCTAGGGTTTAAAGCTGCCTCTAGGAGGCAGCTGCTTCTAGGAGCCCTGTTCACGATATGAAAGGACTTCAGATCGGAAAGACTTAAGTGTTTGTGGTCCAACCCTGAGGCTTATAAATAATGCACATTTTAATACTACAAAATAATAAACTCTATAACCATTTATCATACTGAATGTAAACAGGATGTGTTACAATAAGCATGTATATGTACGGTAGTTTATGAACATCGGACTAATCCTGCCATACAAATGTTTCATAATTTAACCACTGGTATTTACTGTACCTATCTTCAAGATAGGAAACTTACCTTACATCTAGATAGCCAACGTCCGTAGCTCAGTGGGTAACATCGTTTACCTATAAGTGAAGCGAAGACACTGAGGTCTGGAGTTGGAACCCTGATGATGCTGATACTTATAATACAGGGGATGGCCTGAGCGCTGTGCCAGTTTGTGGGCCTCCTGACACAGTATTATTGTTTTTATATCCAGAAGTAAGCTTAGTAACAAAGCAAATACGGTATCGTGACAAGCAAGCACAAATAAATATCAGAATAACCTCAGATTCATATCTATCATTCATTTATAAATAAACTTGTTACAATTTTGCAATTGAAAATTTACCATTAAGAGGCTATCAAAACTACCCGAAATGACGGGAGCCAGTAACTGTTACACTAATATGAAATTTAATTTTACTAACTTTTTATATTAGACTATTAACCTTATTCTAAACATTGTATTGTTTTATCTATGCCATCATTTACATATCATACTCGGTTCAACCAAAATAGTTTTTAGACAGAAAGGTGAATCAGGATGTCCGCACCGCAGGCCGTAATTATTATGAGGAAACAAATTGACCCAGTAACTATAACACTGCCCAACAAAAAAAACAGTTTTTGCTGGTGATTTAATTCTAAGACCTGTTTCTGGATAATATTGATGTGCTGATTTCAAAAATCACCTTAGATTTTGTCCATCACATCAGGTTTTCGTGCAATGTGCAATGCAATATGCCTATTTTGGGTGATCCATGAAGGGCACTTATCAAAATTGATGAGTTTTGAGACCTGTTAACAGCTGTTTTGCTGTTAAAATTTTATCTGTGGAATACGCAAATCTGTGCATTATATCTAAAGGTCATGTACAACATATTAAAATCTTGGGTATCTGTGATTTCCACCAGGTGTGAGCGTGACGTCATGATCATGGATTCATTTTTTGCTTATTTAAACACTTTTAATCACTTTATGTGTCAATATTACCATTGTATATTAAAGTTCACTCCCTGCACAATTGTTTACTTTTCCATGCTGATTCTGAGTATGTAAAAACTTATTTTTTGAAAAGAAAAAAAATTGGGCATAACCATGCCAAAATGCGATATCTCCGTATTTAATTGCTCGAAAACCTGACGTGATAGGCAAAAACTAAGGTGATTTTTTTAAATCAGCACACCAAAGTTACCTAAAAACAGGTGTTAGAATTAAATCAGCAAAATTGGTGTTGGGCAGTGTAATCTAACATGTGCAAAACTTTAAAACTTCACGGCTAAAATTTCACACTTATGCTTTAGAAATTCAGATCATTATGCGAGATTCCGTGGTCCCCTCGCAACTCAGGATGCAAAAGTCTGGGTTCGACTCCCACTGCCGGTCACCTACTCTATGATAGCTCGGTCTCGGGTGACTCTCGGAGTTCACGTCACATCCCTCCGTATGGGAAAATTACGGTTTTGAATATTACCAGATCCTGATAATTTAATGCATTACATGGAAATGACATCATATCGCATGCTCTTAAATATCCTCCACCACCAGGCTGCAACATTACTTAAAACAAGAAAAAACTGTCCCACACTTTAGAATCTTTATAAAATAGCATTACAAATGTTCTACAACAAACGATCGTGCACAGAGAATTTTTTTGGAGTGAAAAACCTTTTCTTTTCTTTAATTTTTTAGACAGAAAACTGTATTTGAAATAACTCCCAAATAAATATTTTCTTTTTGTGATGAAATATATTTTTTTAATTTTGGAAAAGTATTTATTTGATTAAAAAAGTATAAATTAATGTAAATTATGCTTATTTTGAAATTAATCATGTTAAAATTTACTACATCTCTAAATTAATTCTCTAAACTTTTATTTTCGTGTTAGAATTTCTTTATTTAACTCTTAACTTAACTACTATCATATATTCAGTTATGCACATCGTACATATATCCATGACGTAATGTAAGAGCACTTTTCCTGCCACGCCAGCCAGAGTTCAGAGGCGTTTGACATATTAGATATTTATAGTTTTCCTTTAAATTACAATTTTATTAAATACTTTAGGACAAAATATTTATATATATATACTTAGAAAGTTTATTTAGAATATTTTTCCTTTAAAAAAGCTTTCTTTTGATACTAAAACAAGTAATATTAATTCTCTATGGACGGAAATTTTTGTAGGGTCATGTTATGAATGCGTCTGTTTGAAACCTTAACTTTAATCAAATAAACCTTTTTCCTCATAGAAATAATGTGTAAGGTTTTAAATTTTGTTTTTTAGGATAAAGTAATTTATATTTGTATCAAAAAAATTTCAAATAAATTATTTTTTTAAAAATAGCAAAATTTTATTTTGCCGAGAATTAATAAAATGTTCTGATTTAGCAAATAAACTGAAATAAAAAAAAAGGTTTTTGTACCCCAAAATTTTCTCCCTGTGCAAGAGAAATCAAATTGTTTATAAAAACTTTATAAACAATTAAAATATTGTACATAAACAATCATTTCATTAATTTCTACACAGAATAAATCCTTGCTTCTTCCATGATTAATTGTCATTTACAACAAGTTAACATTATCTAACGTTTACAGTGAATATATGCAACGCGTAATAACCCATTCTGCAAAACACTTCTCTGATGTAAGGGCTCCTGTCCCATTATCATTACAAACTAAACTGTTTTATTCTTTTGTAGTCCAACACAACCGCTAAGAGAGAGACTCCCTACGTTAAACTGGACCTCTACTTTGCTTCTATGATCTTCCTGACCTTCTCTCAGGCAACTACTTCCCTTCTCCTTCTGCAGACTACCCATCACTTTTGCTAATTTCCACTTTATATTCATCTTCATTTACATACTTTTCATCTTTTTCAAAAATAATTGATAAAACCTCACTAACATCTCAGTCCCAGTCGTCAGTTCTTTCAGTATAATCTGATTATCCGCTCGCTCCAAAAATGTAATATGCAGCATTCATTCCTACATCCAACGATTCACTTATAATTACTTAATCCTCTTTTCCCTCATTGTCTTTAAATACTTTATCATGCTCGCTCTCGCTAATTGAGATGTCATATACAACCCTCTTGGCACCCGTAACTCGTGTAAGTTGTGGACACCTTTATCTAATTTAATAAAGTTCTCTTTCTGTTTGAAGTCAAACGTGTCATTTTGTTTGCTCATCAATTTCTCCTTCTTCATTACTGCCCGTCTGTCCTGCACTTTCACCCTTTTCTCCTCTTTAAGCGGCATCAGTATTTCTACGCTTGACATTCTCTTCCTCATACCACTATCTTGCATTATCTCCGAATACTTCAGCACTCAAGCTGTCAAGATTACCATCCTTCCGACACAATTCAACACTTGTGCCTACGCAAATTTTCTTCAGTTTTGCAACACCAAGAGCAATATGTTTTTTTACCTTTCGTTATAAAGTTTGTCTACTCGTATATTAGATCTATCTCCTGGACCTTATTCGAACCCCAACTTCTTATAACATTAGCCCTGGCGCTTTCACCTAGAATATCCTAATTCACTATCCTTGCGGTCTTCTTTCTCACAATATTTGTTTTCTAATTTATCTTCCACCTTGACAGCCTTTTAATTTATATCTCTGTGTGCCCCTTCATCATTTTTTGTTTTTCGAAATATTTAGCCAGGTACTTAGCTCAGCATACAAACTCGAGCGATTATAGTGACCTCTGATTATTCGTTCCTTACTCATCACCATCCGAACCGACTTAAGTACGAAAGAACCCTCAAAACTCATTTAAATTTCCCATTAGAAAATATATCCGCACCTATGATTTTCCTCAATATACTGTCCGTGTTCTACTCTCTCTCTCTCTCTCTCTCTCCATCGCTCTCTCTCTCTCTCTCTCTCTCTCTCTCTCTCTCTCCCTACCCTTCCTTTTAGAAACCCTTTCCTCCTGTGTATGAACGGTCGCATTGTAAGTTAACACTGTTTTAGTAAGGTAACCCTCCATTTTACTCTCCATTTCACTGAAGAAAATACGTTTTTGACATACTGTACTTCTCAAGCATACTCGGAAAAATGTCCGATCTGAACTCGCTTCTATTATCACTCGACACCCTGGGAGGACTTTTATTCATGCTAGACAATATATGACTCTTGAAAACATTTACTAATACAGTACTCGATTACTTTTATCTTTAACGGGAACCGCATACACCTATTTGCTTCAATGATCTCGCGACACAACCGACAAAACTACTCGAGGGTTCTACAGGGTGTCCCGTAAGTCTGGACCCATAGGGAAAAATAATAAAATTACAAAATAGTCCAAAAATTTATTACATAATCTGTTCAAAGTGTCCGCCGTTGTGTCGCACACATAGTTGAAGACGCAATCTCCACTGCGACAGCACTTTCTGAATCACAGTCGCAGAAATTTCTTGACACGCCTCCACAATGCGTGCTTTAAGGTGGAAAATGTTCTGAAGTTTGACCTCGTACACTTTGGCTTTCAAGTGGCCCCACAAATAAAACTCCAGCGGAGTAAGATCATAATAAAAAAATAATAAAAATAATAATAAAAATAATAAAAAATATATTATAAATAAATTTTTGGACTATTTTGTAATTTTATTATTTTTCCCTATGGGTCCAGACTTACGGGACACCCTGTAGTCCATACCATCAAAATAAAGGTTACCAATTCAAATAAAGTCCACGTACAAACTTTTACAGTTGGCGGAAACATAACACGATAGCCAGTTTACCCTCTTTTTCTCGCATCTCGCACATGTACTGTACAAATATCTTTTACAATTATACCCAGCTTAGGGTCCCATACAAATCTAACAACAAACTCATACAACCTATCACGTCCAATGAAATACTATCATTGGACGCACCGCACCATTAAATCAAAATCCAGAACAGCTCAATACTTTCAGGACTTTCTACCAGTCTTAACGAGCGCCTCACCACTCATCATATAAGTCCTCCCAGTATCATTCATGCCCTTAACAATGCCAGATTTCTACTTATATTCTTTTCCCGCAATACCCTCCTATAAACTCCCTATAGTAGGTGAACCTTCTTTGATCTTTAATTATAACAACAGCAATAAAAATGTCCCATTTACCTACTCAAATCTCCCTTCATCACCCTATCCTGCCTCGTCTTACGAAAATACCAAAATAGTACGAACGCCATTACCATTAAATTTTATAGTGCTTCAGCGAAATTTAGAATAACTTGAGCACGTTAAAGGAAATGCATTCCCAGTAGTGAACAAAAAGACATCGTATTATTTTCTAAAGTCACAGACAGTTCGCTATAAGGAAAACAACTAAACAATATAACTTAATACTATTAAGTAATTAGTTTTAAACTTCTTATATAAAGTATTCCCTATCATGTAATTCCTTAATTAATTTCATTGGTTGCACTGTCAGAGAAGCCTTTTGATATGAAACAAAAGTTTGTGTGTTTCCAATAATTGTGAAACTTACTAGAAATTATAATATATACATATATATATATATATATATATATATATATATATATATATATATCAAGCTAGCTAGATAGATACATATATAGATAGATAGATTCTGAATAATATAAAAACTAAAACTTTAAACATTTTAATTACTCCTTCAGTACCATTTCAGTGAACGATAAGATGTAATTAAACTTAAATATATAATTTTCATTTACATACATCAATTATGAATTTTTTAAGTCGCGAAGTCGAATCAAACTTTGAATACATTTATAAAATTTATAAAGGGATATAACAGTGTTGGTTTACGTTGTCGTCGTCGTCGGCCTAGGCAAGCTACGGCTTGGGACCGTAGCGCATCTATCCGGTATAGGTTAACCTGGATGATGTAGCCATAAGCACTGCCGCTAGTTAAGTGCCAACCAGTGATTATCTCACTAGCCGTATTGAGTCCGTTAGGCGAAACTGCGACAGTACCAAAGGTGGAAAATATAACCTTTGGTTTTTCTATTATTTATTTGTAAAATGGACATGGCATTAGATTAAAATAAATATTTGAATATAAATAATTAACTGACAATTGTGATATATAATTAATTATGTTTACATACAATAAAATAATATAGTATACATAAAATTAGTATTAATGTGGTTCACAATTGAATTATAATGGGGTAACTAATTTAAAATGAATTTATACTATTCCGAAATTCAAGACGGTAAAATTAACATTTAACTTGAAACTAAAATAAGAGTATTCACTACACACTCCCCCACCAGAGAGGAAGTTCAAAGAGTTCCGAACGACACAGATTTCCCCGGGACCTTTTTGGTAGCTACATGTACCTCACTTAAGGTTGATTCCAAAAACGCAGGCTTAAGACGATCGATAGAAACCTTGTCGACCTTGGAACCGCGCTGGATGAGAAATGATTTACGCGTACGTCGGAGAACTTCATAGGGCCCGTCATATGGACATTGGAGAGGCCGTTTTGGGAGAGGTACACGAACGAAAACGTGGGTGCAAGATTGGAGGGCTGGGGAAACAAAGATGTTCTTTTGGCTAGTCAAACAAGGGGGAACAGGCTGAAGGGACTGCATGTGGAGGAAAGTGTTTGAGCGAATTCCGTAGGATCACATGACTTATCCCCTGCAGTGAAGTAGCCACCTGGTAGCCGCAGTGTTGTTCCATAGACTAGTTCAGCCGCTGTAGTCTTCAGATCACTCTTAAATGCAGAGCGAATACCAAGCAACACGAGTGGAAGCTTATCCATCCAATGGGAGTCTTCGTGACACATAAGGGATGACTTCAGCTGGCGATGGAAACGTTCGACGAGGCCGTTAGCTTGCGGATGATACGCACAGGTATGCGCATGTACTGTACCCAACAAGCTAGTAAACTTCTTCCAAAGCGAAGACTCAAATTGGCGACCTTGGTCAGTGATGACTTTTGTCGGCAATCCAAATCTTGATACCCATCCATGAAGAAAGGCTCTTGCAACAGTGTCCGCTTGGATATCAGGAAGTGGGATGGCTTCAGGCCATCTGGAAAAGCGGTCGAGACAGGTGAGCAGATAACGTTGGCCTTGAATCACTGGAAGAGGGCCAACAATGTCTACATGAATTACCTCAAATCGCTGGGATGGGGGCGGAAATGCGTCAATGGGGGACCTGGTGTGCCTTTGGACTTTGGCACGCTGGCAGGCAAGGCACGTTTTGGTCCAATGTTTGACATCCTTCCGCATCGAGGGCCAAACAAAGCGAGAGGTAACCAGGTGTTGCGAAGCACGGATGGGATACCAGGATGGAGGGCTTATGAAGATCCGTGAAGACTGCTTTTCTGTGACATGGAGGGACATAAGGGCGAATAGCAGCTGTTGATACGTCGCAATAGAGGGCACAGACATCCTGGCATACTCATTTTCTTGAGGGAAAGTGAGTGAGTGGAGTCTTCTCTGAGCAGGTCTTGTAGTTCCGTATCCTTATCTTGATCCTGTGCAATAGCATTCCACAGTGTAGAGCTGAGGGTAACAGAAGTAATCTCTATTCTTGAAAGTGCATCCGCTGGAGTGTTCAAGACACCTTTGATGTGGCGGATATCTGTGGTAAATTGCGAGATATAATCGAGTTGCCTGATGACTCTGGGAGAGTGGTTACAGCTGTTTTTTATTGAAGACAGTGACCAAAGGTTTGTGGTCGGTAAAAACACAAAACTCTCGGCCTTCAAGGAAATGTTGAAAATGCTTCACGTTTAAGTAATAGCAAGAAGTTCACGTCCGAAAGCACTATAACGCGTTTGGGCTGGCTGCAGCTTTTTCGAGTAAAACGCGATGGGTGCTTGTTGACCGTTAATGGTTTGTTCCAACACTCCACCGATCGCAACATCTGATGCATCGACCGTCAGAGTTAGGGGGGCATCACTGATAGGAATGACAAAGACAATGCACTATTGATAGCATTTTTGGCATTGTCGAACGCCTGTAAACTATCGCTACACCATACCAATTTCGTTACCTTGCGTTTTGTGTGTGATCATAGCGTGTAGAGGAGCAAGAACACTGGGCACAGTTTTTAATGAACTTGTGGTAATAATTTACCAAACCTAGAAACCGACGTAACTCACGCTGATTACTTGGCATAGGGTAATTTTTTTATCACTTCACACTTGTCCTGAAGGGGGGTAATTCCGTGCTGCGAAATCGTGTGACCAAGAAATTCCAAGGTTGGCTGTGCAAACACACACTTAGATGCATTAATAGTAAACACCGTATTGTTCTAAGCGTTGAAAGAGGAGTGAAAGATGTTCCTTATGTTCCTCTTCCGTTGAGCTGGCCACAAGCAAATCATCGATGTAGGCATAAACAAAGTCTAAGCCTCTGGTGACCTCATCTATAAACCTCTGAAAGGTTTGCGCAGCATTCCGTAGCCCGAACGGCATCTTCACAAATTCGAATAACCCAAATGGTGTACAAACTGCAGTCTTGGGAATATCCGAAGGCTCTACGGGAATGTGGTGGAAAGCCTTAACGAGATCTATTTTACTGAAGATAGATTTGCCGTGGAGAAGAGAGTAAAGTCTTGGACATTTGGTACCGGATATCGGTCCGGGATGGTTGTCGAATTCAAAAATCGGTAATCCCCACATGGTCTCCAGTCTCCTGACTTCTTCTGGACCAGGTGTAGGGGAGAGGACCAACTGCTTTTGGAAGGTCTTATTATCCCAAGATCCTCATAAGCTGGAATTCCGATTTGGCAGCTTTCAGTTTGTCCGGGGCAAGACGTCTGGGTTTTGCAAACACAGGGGTTTTGTTTGTAATGTGATGGGTAATGGTGTGCTTAATGGTATCACCCATCTGCATCGGTTGAAGAATTCCTGGATATCGCTGGAAAAGGCACTGGTACATGGAATTAGGGGGAACGAGGGAAAGTGCAGAGTTCGAGGCGTCCGGAAGGGCAACCTGTTTGGCAAGAACAGAAAGCAGTGTGGCCTGGTCGCATAAGCGTCGCTTGTCAAGATCCCACAGGAGTTTGAAATGCTGGAGGAAGTCAGCGCCGATTATGGGATGCCGCACTTGAGCACAGATGAAAATCCACTTGAAGGATCGGTGAAGGCCCAAGTTTAGTTCACGCGACTGAGTACCGTACGTGGGTATGCGTGAACCGTTAGCAGCGTATAGAGGCGGAGATTCCGAGTGCGTATGACCAGATTTTTTGAGGGAATACACTGACTGACGCTCCGGTATCGACCAAGAAATTGATACCAGAGTTTCCTGTCCTTTATGAATAACAGGTTGGCAGTGCGAGTACTAGACGCCATTAGGACTCGCTGCTGGGGTTTTCCGACGAAAATTGCAAGGGGAGATGCACTTCCTAGCCTTCTTTCCAATTTCGAGTGGTAGAAGCAGATCTTCCCGGAACTCGAACGATGCCTCTTCGTAAATCTTGACCGAGAATGGCTTCTTTGCCGTTGATTTTGTAGCAGAGAACAAACGTGGTTGAGTTGTTGACTTAACTCTTTCACTTTCAACTCCAGTTCCGATTGTGTGTTCACGTTGTTGACCGAGCTGTGTCAATCTCCACTACTTTGTCGGCAGTTTCTGCTAGTTTATCAACTGGAGTAGCAGGATCCATAGTGGCCAAGACACGCTGAGCTGATGGAGGAAGTTTCTGCAAGAACAACTGTCTAAAGATGTCCTTATCGAAGGTTTGTGCGCGTTCACCTAGAGCGCACTGCATAGCCCTCAGCATTTGAGTGGGCTTACGGTCTCCAAGTTCTTCTTTGAGATTAACTGATGTAGTTTCTCACGCTCGGAGACAGTGGTGCGGCACAGGATGGCAGACTTCAGATCGTTGTACGGTCCTCACTCGTGGAAGTAGATACGATGACGTCACGGACTTCAGAGATGATGCTCGCTGGTAGAGAGGACAAAACATGATCGTATTTCGTCCTGCTAGCGGTGGTCCTTCCCAAGTTGAATTGTGATTCCACTTGGTGGAACCAAATAAATGGATCACCCGCCAGAAGACGGGGAGCTTTACGCTCAAGTGGGAGATGGCACCAGCGTCGTCAGGCATCTTCTCCTATGCTTGCTGACGTACAAGCAAGACGACAAGTTCCCAACGAAGGAGTGGAGGTTGAGACGAGCGCAGGCACAGAGCGCACGGGCAGGGGTGAGGGGCAGAGGGCACGAGCGACATTACAGTCTGGTCCTAGTCGCTCGGGTGAAGGGGGTGGTGGGCACGAACGACGTTACAGTCTAGTCCTAGTCGTTCGGGTGAAGGGGGTGATGGGCACGAACGACATTACAGTCTAGTCCTAGTCGTTCGGGTAGAAGGGGTAATCCAGCTCCGGGGTCACCAATTGTTGGTTTACGTTGTCGTCGTCGTCGGCCTAGGCAAGCTACGGCTTGGGACCGTAGCGCTCTATCCGGTATAGGTTAACCTGGATGATGTAGCCATAAGCACTGCCGCTAGTTAAGTGCCAACCAGTGATTATCTCACTAGCCGTATTGAGTCCGTTAGGCGAAACTGCGACAGTACCAAAGGTGGAAAATATAACCTTTGGTTTTTCTATTATTTATTTGTAAAATGGGACATGGCATTAGATTAAAATAAATATTTGAATATAAATAATTAACTGACAATTGTGATATATAATTAATTATGTTTACATACATAAAATAATATAGTATACATAAAATTAGTATTAATGTGGTTCACAATTGAATTATAATGGGTAACTAATTTAAAATGAATTTATACTATTCCGAAATTCAGACGGTAAAATTAACATTTAACTTGAAACTAAAATAAGAGTATTCACTACAACAGGAAGACAACTTTTAACCATAATGCTGCCAAAATCGAGGATCTCTTTTGAGTTGGAAGTACAGTAATTCGTCTTTTTTCATTGTATATATATATATAATATATATATATATATATATATATATATATATATATATATATATCTTCGCCGCAATGTTGCCTCATTCTCTCTTTACTATCACTATTATAATAGACACTGCTCTTCTGAACTCTCCAAATGCATGGCTCCTCCTTTAAGGAGAGCACGCAGTATCAGACTTTCGACACATTCTCACTCCTTTTCTGTCCAACTGTCTAACGCAAGGGTTAATCGGTATTCTTAATCTTTTATATATTCAACCGGTCAAATCCGGAACAATCTTCTTCTACCTCTCTCTCCTCCTGTCTATGACCTTCAATCTTTCAAACGTAGTGTCCAGGCATTTCGAAAACCCTGGCCCTTGATTTTGGCTCTTTCCTTCTTCTATGAGGGGGAGCTTTTGTGGGCATTCGTCCTTGGTCTCTCCTTCCAGCATATATATATATATATATATATATATATATAGACTAGGGTCACTCAATATATTTTGCCCCACCTTTTTTTTTTCTTTCCAAGTTTCCTTGTAAGCTCCAGAAATTTTGTACACAAGTAGTTCCATATCTTTTTTACAAGTTTTTATTTTTCCACATAGTCCCCATCCTTTTCTATAGCTTTCCTCCACCTCGAAATAAGGACCTTTATTCCTTACTGGTAAAAGTCCGCTGGGTTCCGCTGGAGCCACCTCTTAACCTCCTCAATAGCCTCATTGTCACTGAAATTTTCTTCCACAAATAGCATCCTTCATTGGCCCAAACAAATGCAAGTCTGAAGGTGCCAGACCCGGGCTGTATGGAGGGTGATAGCCTCTCTTGTTTGCAAACTGTTGTGTGTTGTGTGGTCTTGCGTTATCGTGCAAAAGAAGGACGTCTGTTGTGTGTTGTGTGGTCTTGCGTTATCGTGCAAACGAAGGACGTCTGTTGTGTGTTGTGTGGTCTTGAGTTATCGTGCAAAAGAAGGACGTCTTCCAGTTTTCTCTCCGGTCGAACTCGCTTTAACGTCTCTCGAGTTTCTCTGTAGGGTAGCAATATATGCCTCTGAGTTGATTGTTTGTCCTTTCTTCATAATGTCCACCAGAATCACCCCTTTCATGTCCCAGAAGATGGTGGCCATAACCTTTCCTGCAGAGGGAGCCATTTTGAACTTTTTCTTGCGTGGGGAGTCTGCGTGATGCCACTCTATGGATTGACGTTTTGTTTCAGATTCAAAGTGGTGTACCGAAGTCTCATCCCCAGTCACAATTCGTGAAAGGAAGTCATCCCCTTCTGTCTCGTATCGAACCAACGAATCAGAAGCACTTTCTTTTCTCTGGGCATTGTGATCTTCAGTCAGTTGGCGAGGAACAAACCGTGAACACACTTTTGAGTATCCCAGTTGCTGAACTATCGTATTCACACTTCCTTCACTAAGTCCTAGTTCCAGTGATAGCTCTTTGTATGTGACGCGCCGATTTGATCGAATGATGCTGTTAGGACGTTGCACAATGTGAGATGTGACAGCCGATGCCGGGCGACCACTGCGTGGCTCATCATCGAGACTGGCTCTCCCTCTCTCCGATGATCTCACACGTTTAGACCGGCGTCCGACTGTGCTTCGATCAACAACAGTATCTCAACAGCATTTGTAGACGTTTGTGAATATTTCCAACTTTTCCTTCTCTGCAGTTAAGAACTCGATAACAGCTCTCTGTTTACGACGCACATCACTGTCAGACGCCATTTTCGAAACTGCATTAACCATCTGTTTTATACAAGGGCGTTTAAAATCGGTTTTATATAAGGCGGGGAGGTTCAAACTGGAAAAATCCGGTTATGTGAAGGCAGAAAGTTCAAAGTTACGGCCCAAAAGACATTTCAGTCCCATGGCCTATTACTTAGCTAAGAAAAAAGGGTGGAGCAAAATATATTGAGTGCCCCTATATATATATATATATATAATAAAATAAGGAATGGGAGGTGTAGGTGTAAGAAATTTTCGAACGAAGTATTGGTATAGAAATTAATATGGCAATGTGTAATCAAAGAAGGATAAATCTCCTTTGCAAATAACACAAAAAAAAATTTTAAAATGTTCTTTATTTTTCCTACATGTTCTTCCACTTTCTATTTTCCTCCAAAAAGATACTTTGATAATGAGAATGATCCAAATAACAAAACTTTTTCTATTATTAATGTCTCTCTTGTTTTAGTTAAAATTAACCCTCATATGATACGCATAGGTATTGAAATTTCTTTTTGAAGAGGGATATTTACCAGCAACAGCAAATATAGCAAATATATATATTTATATATATGCGCCTCGGTGGTGTAATGATTAGCATCGCTTACTCACCGGCCCCGGATTCGATTCCCGTTGAGGGTAGTTGCCTCTCAGTTCACCCACCAATACAAAACACTTGATTGGTATATAAATGAGTACCTTGAATAGCCTACTGATTAAGACTGGACTGCTGATCAGGAGGTTGTGAGATCGAGTCCGGGCGAGAATTTTGTACTGTAAATTGCTTACTTCCTTGGTGGATAGTGGATCGGATTCTAAGTTAAGTTGTCGGTCTAAAGTGAAATAACATGTTTGACCTTTGTCAGAAATAACAAATCGGGTGGAAACAAAACTAAGGTTACACACACACACACACACATATATATATATATATATATATATATATATATATATATATATATATCAAAGCTACTGACTTCTCCTTAGGGAAACGGAGCTTACAGATGAAAAGAAGGACCAACACAACGGCAAACACAACGGCAAAAATATTAAAAATTACATCAATACAAAATTAAAATCATTAAAATTAAAACCTTAAAACAAAAAAATAATGAAAATTACATCAATACAAAATTAAAATCATTAAAATTACATCACTACAAAAAATTAAAATCATTAAAATTAAATTAAATTAAATTACTTCAACTGGTAAATACACAATGTTTACATCAACCTCCATACTTGGCAAAAACTAAGAGAAAACTGTATGGTCAGTAAATTAGAAGGTATGATATGTCTATGAAAATCGGTTGGTTAGTTAAAAAAGCTGTAATTTATGAAAATAAAAACCCACTCTAATAGGCAGAGTTTATTTCCACAGCAGTTTCGACGCCCACTGGCATCCTCCTCGGGTGGATACCCGAGGAGGATGCCAGTGGGCGTCGAAACTGTTGTGGAAATAAACTCTGTATATTAGAGTGGGTTTTTATTTTCATATTTTGACCTTCACGTAGAAAAAAGTCGTTTTTTGCATTGAGCTGTAATTTGTAAGATGAACTATTATTGTTAATGGAGGGTTTGTTTCTATAGATGTACAAAGATTCTAAAATTCGGAGTTCTGTGAGGTTATTGGATCTAGTTAGAATTTCGAACTGAGTTTTGTGAAGGGGATGGTTGTTTTCATTACTGTGGTTTCTATAGGCTACTGAGGGGACGGTTGGTACGGACTGATAAGCCCAAATGTTGAGAAAGGCGTACCTCCAGTTGGAGTTGAGTACTGCCAATATACGCAGCCTTACAGCTGTCGCACGTGTATTTGTAAACAACATTCGGGCATACAGTTTTGGGGAATTTGTCTTTGAACTTTGAAAAATTTGATAATTTAAGTGGGTTGACGAAGGCGAATCTAAAATTTATTTGGGGATAACTAGACTTGAGTAGTTTGGACAATTCACTTCGAATACGCAATGATGAATAACCATAAAAAGGTAATTTAATATATCTGATTTCTTTTTGTACTGTAGTTATGGGGAGTTTAGTATTAAAAGTGTTGTTTAAAAATTTCTTTAATTGGTTATCAAAAAGATTAGAAGGGTAGTAATTATTAATAAAGTACTGTCTTAAAAATTTAAATTCTTCGTTTAATGAAAAGTAATCTGAACAAATACGGTAACTTCTTGTTAATAATGTTACTATAGCACTAATCTTATATTTATAAAACATACAACTTAAATAATTGGTTCCCAAGCCAGTAAAAGTTTGTTTTCTAAATAGTGAGGTCTGGAACTTATTATTAGCCCGTTTAACTAGAACATCCAGGAAAGGTAAACTATTATTTGTTTCGTTTTGACATGTGTACTTAATATTACTATGTTGTTTATTAAGATAATGAAGAAAACGTTTTACGTGTGAAGGATGTTTAAATATTAAGAAAGTGTCATCCACGTATCTTCTGTAATATATGGGTTTAAAACTATTAGGACAACTTTTCAACCAAATTTCTTCGTAATGGCAAATAAATGCATTTGCTAGTGTTGGGCTCAACGGGGAACCCATAGCTACCCCATCAATTTGGCTGTAAAGGTTGCTATTAAATAAGAAAAGATTATCAAAACACGCTATTTCGAGGAGGTTTTTAAATTGAGTCTGAGTGAGGCCATTAATAAGAGTATTACCAGTAGTGAATAACTTGTTTAGTATGATATCTAATGTTTCTTTTAACGGGACATTAGTAAACAATGACGAGACATCAAAACTGGCCATAGTAAGAGAATCGGCATGATTGATCTCTTTTATCTCTTTAGCAAAATCAAACGAGTTGTTAATGGAATAATCATTATAGGTGAGTTTTAAAAGCAAGGGAACGAAGAATTTGGCTGTTATAATTGAATGTACCACAGGCCGAAAGAAGTGTCCAAACTGCTCAAGTCTAGTTATCCCCAAATAAATTTTAGATTCGCCTTCGTCAACCCACTTAAATTATCAAATTTTTTAAAGTTCAAAGACAAATTCCCCAAAACTGTATGCCCTAATGTTGTTTACAAATACACGTGCGACAGCTGTAGGGCTGCGTATATTGGCAGTACTCAACTCCAACTGGAGGTACGCCTTTCTCAACATTTGGGCTTATCAGTCCGTACCAACCGTCCCCTCAGTAGCCTATAGAAACCACAGTAATGAAAACAACCATCCCCTTCACAAAACTCAGTTCGAAATTCTAACTAGATCCAATAACCTCACAGAACTCCGAATTTTAGAATCTTTGTACATCTATAGAAACAAACCCCCCATTAACAATAATGGTTCATCTTACAAATTACAGCTCTTTTAACTAACCAACCGATTTTCATAGACATATCATACCTTCTAATTTACTGACCATACAGTTTTCTCTTAGTTTTTGTCAAGTATGGTGGTTGATGTAAACATTGTGTATTTACCAGTTGAAGTAATTTAATTTAATTTAATTTTAATGATTTTAATTTTTTGTAGTGATGTAATTTTAATGATTTTAATTTTGTATTGATGTAATTTTCATTATTTTTTTGTTTTAAGGTTTTAATTTTAATGATTTTAATTTTGTATTGATGTAATTTTTATTATTTTTATTTTTGTTTTAAGGTTTTAAGACTTAATTCACTGATGATGACAAAAGATTTGTCGAAACGTCTGAAGTACAAAAAATAAACGAAAATGTTTACCGTTGTGTTGGTCCTTCTTTTCATATATATATATATATATATATATATGGGAATGAACTCAGAATGGTCCCCTGAGTTCTTTATGATACACACAGACCGTGCATGGAACAAGGAACTCTTCTGGGATAATTAAATCCACTATAGTCCGAATAAGTAATGGTAAATGACAAATACCATAGTTTTTCTTTTTCATGATGCTAGCCAGACGTGGGCAAGGGTCACTCGCAAAGAGGTCCCATAAATATAGCTTCCCTCACCAGCCATCTGCAAAGCAGACAGGATCCAGCTTTGGGACATGGATCTAGGGTTTAAAGCAGCCTAGCCCTGCTACATTTAGAACCTCAATATAATATCTTCAAATGGACATGTTATGTTCCTTGAAAAGTGGACGCTCAATTCTGCCAGTTGAGGTTTAAGTTTTGGTTTTTGGCTAAAATATAATAGTTACCCCTTTTTCTTTGATATATATTCAATCTGACGTGAAGACAGCGAGTCTTTTACTTATATTGAGGTTCTAAATGTAGCAGGGCTAGGCTGCTTTAAACCCTAGATCCATGTCCCAAAGCTGGATCCTGTCTGCTTTGCAAATAGCTGGTGAGGGAAGCTATATTTATGGGACCTCTTTGCGAGTGACCCGTTGCCCACGTCGGGCTAGCATCATGAAAAAGAAAAACTATGGTATTTGTCATTTACCATTACTTATTCGGACTATAGTGGATTTAATTATCCCAGAAGAGTTCCTTGTTCCATGCACGGTCTGTGTGTATCATAAAAAACTCAGGGGACCATTCTGAGTTCATTCCCATCTTGAAACGGACATGTTATGTGCCTTGAAAAGTGGACGCTCAATTCTGCCAGTTGAGGTTTAAGTTTTGGTTTTTGGCTAAAATATAATAGTTACCCTTTTTCTTTGATGTATTCAATCTGACGTGAAGACAGCGAGTCTTTTGCTTATATTGAGGTTCTAAATGTAGCAGGGCTAGGCTGCTTTAAACCCTAGATCCATGTCCCAAAGCTGCATCCTGTCTGCTTTGCAGATAGCTGGTGAGAGAAGCTATATTTATGGGGCCTCTTTGCGAGTGACCCGTTGCCCACGTCGGGCTAGCATCATAAAAAAAAAACCTATGGTATTTGTCATTTACCATTACTTATTCGGACTATAGTGGATTTAATTATCCCAGAAGAGTTCCTTGTTCCATGCACGGTCTGTGTGTATCATATATATATATATATATATCACTTTTATATACTGTAATGCTGTATGAGACAATTTTTTAGCGTTATAAAGAAAATAGTATATAAGAGTGTGTGATTTTGTAGGTATAATGGTTTCTCCCTACTCTTTCATTTCAGACTTAAAATTACAGAGTAAAGAAACCGCTTTAAAGGCGACATTCTCATGTAATATATGAATTAGATTATTTTCACGCACTGTGTTCTTTTAGGGGAGAGAAATCATGTTAACCGGCAGAAAGTCAACCCACATAAAGTCGACACCCCAAAAATGAATCTAAACACGCAATGAAGTTGGAAGGTTGAATCTTATGTGGGTCTTTTTATTCATGTTAGATTAGGTTAAATTAAATTACGTTAGATTGCGCCCGTTTAGGTTTCGCTAGGTTAATTTAGGTTAGACATTTTTATAAACTTCAAATAGAAATGAGGGGTCCCGCGTCTTACGATACCTAAGCGCCAAAATTAAAATTCGCCAGAAATCGCCTCCAAAGTTCAGCAATATTCTCGCAATAGTATCTCTTTATTAATTGAGCTAGAACGTTCATTTTTGGCTAAATTAGAGTTCTAAGTATGCTGATGAAGATGTTGATGAGTTTTTGAATAGATTTTCATATTTTATATTTTATATATATTTTTTAAATTTTTTATTTTCTTATTATGCCGAACTTTGCTTGAACTTTTGGCTGGCGACAGAGGTGAAAAAAGTAGTTCGCTTCATAAGGTTTTCAACCATACTTCTAGTGTCGTAAGGTCATTATAACCCAAACCACGCGATAGAGGAAGGGTGAAAATAGTGATATCCATCAAAAAGACGTTTTCGCCTGTGGTGGCGCTTAGGTATCTTAAGACGCGCGACCCCTCAAATACCTGCATAAATTCGAACTGGAATAAAGTCGAAGGTAAAGCCTAAAGCTTTAGGGCCAAATTGAGTAAAATAAATAATCCAATTTCACAATTATTTACTTCGTGTTAAAATTATTTTAAGAACAAAAATTGTAAAATTGTATTTAATCTCTAAACAAAGAATTATTTATTAGGCGACTCATTCACTCATCGTCGACATTATTAAATTCGATTTTGTTCGTGTAATCCAGAGATTGGATTCTCTTCGTGATGTTTGTCTATAATGGTTACTGTAATGATGATGATAAGCTTTATTGGCAAATAAGATCCGTGTCACTCGTCTTAAGAAATAAAATCTTTTATATGTAGGAAATGGAAAGTGAAAAGGCAATAAAGTGAGAACTAGGAACGTGCAGTCGAACTCGAACCACGCACTAGTTTCTGCGTAAACGCTCCTACCGATCACGTCATCCAGAACCCCCCCAAAAAGGTTCCAGTTAGCTCAATATTTACGCCGCTTGACCACGTTCCATCGAACCCCTTCGCCTTTGCAAAGTGCGTAAATACATTTACATGAAATATTTCGTAAAAGAATTACATTTGTTATCTCGTTTTACACCGTACAAATATTACAAACTTCTAAAAATTAGATTATTTTCCTTTAATGTTTTCTTAAATTAGTTCTTTGAGTAATTTTTCCCATATACGAGTATTATTATGAACTGTTTCTCATCAAATAATTATTTTTACTTATTTTTTTATTTTTACTCTCGTATTAAGCCCGAGATAGAAGTAAATACGTTTTTATACAGTTTTAATTCCTATTTTTATTTCAGTTTGAAGCAATACTTTTTAAAAGATAAAAAATTGAAAATAATGATGAAAATGCGCTTTTCATGTAAATGAATGATGAAAAGAACTTAAATGGAAAGGCGATTGGAAAAAAAAATCTGTTATTTATTAAATGCAATTACTGGGATAGGTTGTTTCTTTTATTGTACGCTGTATACATATATCGAAGCTTGTGTACGTGCTCTCCTGTTAAAAGCTGGGACACACACACACACACACACACAACTTGTGCCATTCTGATTCACAGTATGGTGGGGGGTAATGATTAGAGGTATATCAGAAGAAACTAGTCCTGTAGTGGTTTAATTAACTTTATCAGTACGTGATTATATCGAGTCATTGTGAAAACTATATAAAAATACAACCGAAGGTTTCATTTCCGAGACATTTTGGCGGTTGGCTAATTTTGCTGTTTTGGGCCTTTACTTTGTGTCCCGTAGCTCCACCTCAACACGGGAGCAACCAAGCCTAGAAAGAGTACGTTTTACCGCCTCGAAACAACTCATAAGCACACTTCCATAAACATTCTTTGAACTATTTTCGTACAGAATCTTAGGCTTTAACTCCATAAATAAAGGATAACAATGAAGTGCGTCAATATAGCTTATAAACGATATTTCTTTGCCTCAAAAGGTGAGGCGATGAAATCTCTCTGACAAGATTTAAGCTTATGGAGAATGGGTGGAGTTTTGAAGCGTCATTCTTCATAAAATCCAGTTTTAGAGCTATTGTTATTTGATTTGAGTTCCCAAACTAATAAATTAGCTGAAATTGAAAGTAGTGTTATATGGCCTTATTAGTTTCTAAAAGGAGTATACAATAGATTTAACTTGGCAATTTGGTAAAGGCTCCGCGCGCCGGTCTCTCTTCACGCGGAGGTCGGGATGGCAGCCCCACCCCCAGACTCGATTTGATGTAAGAGAGAGTTGCTTCTTGTGCTCTCTCTCTCTCACAAAGCCAAATACACCCGCCTCCTCTTGAATTGTCCTAAGCAAGATGTCGGTGGTACTTCTAACTGCTCTTGGCAAATGGTCAAATAGTGTTAGCCCTCTGACAACAAAACTGCTTACCTTCAGAGTTGAGGATATCCCTTATCTAGCCTTTAGTCTGGGAACACTACATACCTTTCCTATTTTCCAAAATATTGTTTAGATGATTATCGGGTTCATTTTGAGAGTAGGGTTTTGCATTATTTTCGATGCGTATATTATAGTGTGTACACCTTTCTCTTTCAGCGAATATAGATTTAATTACGTAATGTATATACTGCATATACAGAGGGTTGACAAAACTAAATATAAAAAGACATAACAGTGATTGTCCTCAAGAACAAATGTCAAAGCTCAGTATTAGAATTCCAGAACGTGTATCAGCTTTACATAATGTAAAGGAGAAAGTAACACGATTCGAAATATATTGGAGTGACAAGCTTGATCTTCGTCAAAATGAACAATTCTGGCGGAAACAAAATCAAGGTTATTCATTCAATAAATTTGTTATTTGTTGACATTTTATTTTCAAATAAAAAACTCTGAAAAAAACACTCGTGTCTTTTTATTTTCGTCAATCCTTTGTGTGTGTGTGTGTGTGTATATATATATTAGGGTTATGACATTTTTATAACCTCCTGTTCCTGTATCATAAATCGATGAACATTTGCCCCTTGACAATGAAAATAACAGTTTTTTCGATATATTTTGAAAAAACTTCACCCCAAAATAAAAAAGAAAAAATTAATACAATAATACATAGAAATTTGCATGTTTATTTCACAATTATTATACATAAACATATATTATATTATACAACATTATACCTATACAATACATATTAATTATACAAATACAATATTATACATTTACTCTATTATTGTTTTACTTATTGCTTAAAATACTAATATACTAATAATACTAATATACTATATTTGCTTTCGGGGTGACATTTATTTTTAATTTTGAAGAATTAGGCCCTTTTTTATTGTTTTCAAGCAAAAGTTCATCGATTGATGATACAGGAAGCAATATTTATGAAAAAAATTAAAAAGTCATAACCCTAATAAATATATATATATATATATATATATATATATATATATATATATATATATATATATATATATATGTTAAACACAGACCGTGCATGGAACAAGGAACTCTTCTGGGAAAATTAAATCCACTATAGTCCGAATAAGTAATGGTAAATGACAAATACCATAGTTTTTCTTTTTCATGATGCTAGCCCGACGTGGGCAACGGGTCTCTCGCAAAGAGGTCCCATAAATATAGCTTCCCTCACCAGCTATGTGCAATCCTGTATAACAATGTATAATCGTATATACTTTATTTCTTAGTTATTATTTTGATTTATATGGCCAGTAGGCTCAGTATATTACTATGATTAATACGGAATAAAATGTTTTTTATTTTAATAATATTAAGTTGTTTTGTTGCAATAAAATTGAAATTGATTTAATGATTTTGTATTATTAACAACATTACACACAGAGAATAGTATCCTGCTACCCAGGCATGGTGGGACAAGTTTATTCCAATTAATTATGAAATAATGTTGAACAATATTGTTAAGGTGTTTGCACTGTTTGCTAGTTGCGTATTGTGTTGTTATAAGCTGGTTGCCGGTTGGTGTGGTTTGGATTACAAAGCATAAACGTATTAAGGTGAAACTTAAAAAAAACTTTTGAACCGCGACAAAAATATTAATATAAAAAAAAATATTGGAGATGGAATAAACTTAATGCTATGGAAATATAGCTGTGACTGTCCTCTACGCCATGGTATATGATAGCATTTATATTGACATTGTACATGTTACTTTACCCCTTGGAGCTGGAGCAATTTCTTGGAGAAACTCATTACTTCTGACACGTGGTACGCCAGAGATGGTCGATGCGGAACCCCTAAATATCCTTCAATTTGGCTAAACTTTCATATTCAGGGCTTTTTCACCCAACCTAACAATCCCATAAAGGGCCGTCCTAAAAATCAAAATATGATTTTTATGTGGCACCCTACTGTACCCGACTATTGGAACCTCTGATATAGCGTTACCGTGTTGGAACGCCGCTTCCCGTTACATCAGCGAATTGACATGAGGTGTGGGTTGGTGGATGGGTGAATACCTTCTGCGCCCAGATGAGATACCGACCCGTGGTCCAGATTCCACGTTAAGCTGCAGATCGCCTCTGTCGTACAACACTGGGTCTTTGTATAAATATCATGTAATTAACAACATAACTAAGGTTATATAACTGATTATGCAACATTTGCAAAATTGCTCGGCAACACCGTTCAACATAATTAGTTATACCACCAATCCCAAAAAAGATGACGTCTAAGACACATTACGCGCTTTACGAGAAGAAACTTTCTCGGCTGTTTATGTGGCCCGTATTATCTACATAAAAAAAAAAATAAAAAAAAAAATAGTAAAATTACATAAAAACGATAAAGAAACGTAACGTTTTTTAAGTTATGAAACTTTATACTTTCAAGTTTTTTAATGCCATCTTTGAAGAGGAAAGTCTTTAAATTTTTTTTTTAACGAAAATGAAAAAAGTACCATTTAGACTGGAAATGTACTTTATATAATGGAACTCATGTGAACCTTCTTATGCAGGCAATAGTTATTAAATAAAGCACATATATAGTAACATAATTAGATGAATATTTATTTATCAAGCCCAAGTCTAAGATTCGACGTGAGCATCATCATTGTCTCTGCAAATCTCAAATCAGTCCACTGCATTGCGGAACACATTCTCAAGAATCTCTGGGGTTATTTTAGCGACCGCATGATAACACGGGTTCGCAGATCCTTCAGGTCTGTAATTCTTGTTTTGTAAATCTCAGACTTTATAAAGCCCCACGCAAAGAAGTCTAATGGTGTTAAATCCGGAGGTCGTGCTACCCACTACTTGTTTCCACCACGTCCAATCCAGCGATTGGTAAGAGCTCATCAAGGTACGCCCGAACGATGTTTGCATAGTGACATGGAGCTCCATCTTCTTGAAAGACAACAGTGTCGAGAATGCCACCTGAACGAAGCTGGCGTTCAAGAAACTGCTGAAGCATGTCAATATAAATTGGTCCTGCTGGCCCTGGCCCTTTCTGCAAAGAAAAAAGGCCCGTAAATCTTCGATCTTGTCATACCAAACCAGACAGTGACTTTAGGAGAATCTCTCTCCCATTCGTAGAACTCGGTTGGTTTTTCACGAGCCCAGATACGACAATTACGTCGATTAACCTTTCCGCGTGTGTAGAATGTCGATTCATCGCTGAACAGAATTTTTTTCAATCAATTGTGTGCACATGGCGGCTCGTTTGGGATAATCTACTTATCGCGAGCAATTCGACTTACGCGTGAATTGTATTCACATTTTTTTCGTACATTTTACGAAATGTTTTCATATAATTCGAATTCCCAAAAATATTATTTCGACTAACACTAAGTCGAATTAAAGCGAAATTCGAAATAGCGGTTGTCGAATTAGCGAGGGGTTACTATATTTAAAGAAAATTCTTTTAAACATTAGCAACACTGTGATTTAAAGATTTTAATGGTTTTTTATATGAGCTTTTATCATAAAATACGAGGGCCACTCAATATATTTTGCCCCACCTTTTTTTTTTCTTTCCACGTTTCCTTGTAAGTCCCAAAAATTTGGTACACAAGCAGTTGCATACATTTTTCACAAGTTTTTATTTTTCCACATAGTCTCCATCCTTTTCTACGGCTTTCCTCCACCTCGAAACAAGGACCTTTATTCCTTGCTGGTAAAGGTCCGCTGGGTTCCGCTGGAGCCACCTCTTAACCTCCTCAACAACTTCATCGTCACTCTGAAACTTTCTTCCACGAATAGCATCCTTCATTGGCCCAAACATATGCAAGTCTGAAGGTGCCAGATCCGGGCTGTATGGAGGGTGGAGTATCACAGTCAAGCGCATTTTTGTTTGTGGTCTTGCCTTATCGTGCAAAAGAAGGACGTCTTCCAGTTTTCTCTCCGGTCGAACTCGCTTTATACGTCTCTGGAGTCTCTGTAGGGTAGCAATATATTCCTCTGAGTTGATTGTTTGTCCTTTCTTCATAATATCCACCAGAATCACCCCTTTCATGTCCCAGAAGATCGTGGCCATGACCTTTCCTGCAGAGGGAACCATTTTGAAATTTTTCTTGGGTGGGGAGTCTGCGTGATGCCACTCCATGGATTGGCGTTTTGTTTCAGATTCAAAGTGGTGTACCCAAGTCTCATCCCCAGTCACAATTCGTGAAAGGAAGTCATCCCCTTCTGTCTCGTATCGAACCAATGACTCAGAAGCAATTTCTTTTCTTGGGATTTGGGATTTTCAGTCAGTTGGGGAGGAACAAACCGTGAACACACTTTTGAGTATCCCAGTTGCTGAACTATCGTATTCACACTCCCTTCACTAATTCCTAGTTCCAGTGATAGCTCTTTGTATGTGACGCGCCGATTTGATCGAATGATGCTGTTAGGACGTTGCACAATGTGAGATGTGACTGCCGATGCCGGGCGACCGCTGCGTGGCTCATCATCGAGGCTGGCTCTCACTCTCTCCGATGATCTCACACGTTTAGACCAGCGTCCAACTGTGCTTCGATCAACAACAGTATCTCAACAGCATTTGTAGACGTTTGTGAATATTTCCAACTGTTTTGTTCTCTACCGTTAAGAACTCGATAACAGCTCTCTGTTTACGACGCACATCGCTGTCAGACGCCATTTTCGAAACTGCGTTAACCATCGGTTTTATACAAGGGCGTTTAAAAGCGGTTTTATAAAAGGAGGGGAGATTCATACGGGAAAGATACGGTTATGTGAGGCGCAGAAAGTTAAAACTTACGGCTCAAAAGACATTTCAGCCCCATGACCTATTATTTAGCTACGAAAAAAGCGTGGAGCAAAATATATTAAGTGGCCCTATTATTAAAGTTATAACGATTGAAACACAAACCTGTAGAAACAGTATGCTTGAGTTAGTAAATGCCTGTGGTTCGGTACAATTTGTGCAGAGCAAGATTGAGTTACTTTCTTATTGTGTTGTGACAGTAGGGTGTGTCGAATTTTTCAACTTTCAAATTCCAAATATGAGGGGTGCTAAAAAGTTGCAGCATGACTTAGGAATTCTAAAGATATTTTTGTTAATTTAATATAATTTAGTTTTGCTTGGTAAGAAGCAACATAAAAATAGTGACTTTTTTACTTTTTTGTGGAATTATATAATAATTATTATATTAATAATTATATATGCTGTATATATAATGCACTGCTGTTTTTGCTTATTTCACAGGTTGAAACATATTCATCAGTGTCCTGAAGATTACTTGTCCGTCAGTGCTACCATCCTAACCAGTGGGAATTGACCTACAATGGCTTCTAAAAGGAGGACAAGACTGGGGACATTCACACATATGAGCAACCTAATTGGAACTGATAGAGAGTTGTTGCCCTCTGAACTCCCAACTCTGCGAGACGTTCTGAAATATGGGCTACTGCTAAGAGAACAAAGTGGTGAGGATGTGAGAAACTACCCAGCAGCCAGTCTTGCAAAGGACATTTACCCTAAAGTGCTTGGAAAGTGGGAACGAGCAAACAGTTCTTTTGTAGCCCCCGTTGTAAATTCACGAGTCACAATCTTAAACAAGATCCAAGAGAGCTGGGAGCAGGCCAAAAACATATCTCTTGGGAGAGGAAAGCTACATGTCAAAGAGGCTTTCATTGCAAAACTTGACAAGCTTTTTGACATCCTCAGTTGCAAGTGTAAAATTGTTCTCTGCTCTGAATTTGGCTGCCTTGCAGATGCTGGTTGCAAAAACGAAACTCACATTAACTGTACATGCCCTAGGGAGATGAAGATCCCTGTGAAGGAACTTGCTTTCATTAAAGGTCAGAGAGACAAGTCTGGTTCTATTGGACCACATCAGATTGGCTTGCCAGATCAACCTGAGCACAACAGACAAGTCAAAAAGCAGAAGCGGCAAGAAGACGAAAGAAGAAGGCTTGTGAATATAAGCAGACAAGTAAGCAGGATGTTTCAATGCCATCAAGTGAAATAATTTTCTCTGATGATGAAAATGAAGAACAAATAGCTGATGCTCAAGATGGAAAGGATGGAAGTTATGAAGTGACATTAGAAATACCAAGCACGTCTTCAACTTCCAATAAAAAGCCAGAGTACAACACATTAGAAATACCTAATGTTGCTATGCATAGCATCAGATATGGTGTTGGCCTGCGTGCCACAGCTGCCATCACCACTGCTGCCTTTATGGATGCTGGCTTGATCACTGAAGAAGACAAGAGACTTGTAGTTGATCACAATAAAGTCAAGAGGGCCCAAGAAAAAGTTATGAGATCCCTGGATCATGAATTTGATGATCTTTGTAAGAAGGGTGAAATTGACTGCATCTTCTTTGACGGCCGTCAAGATACAACTAAAGTTATGCTGAAAGCAGACAATTCAGATCGTCAGTTCCCCAGCATCATCAAAGAAGAGCATTATTCTGTGTGCAGTGAGCCAGGTGGAAGATATCTCTACCACTTCACTCTTGAGAAAGGCTCAACGAGAAAAAAACCTGCTGAAGTTATTGCTGATAATCTTGTAGATTTCATGAAGAAGAAGGGCATTGATAAAAGCCTGCAGGCCATTGGAGGTGATTCTACAAATGTTAACACTGGCTGGGAGGGTGGTTCCATGCATTGGGTAGAGGTCAAGCTTTGCCGTAAGCTGATCTGGTTGGTTTGTGCCCTCCACACTAACGAGGTACCCCTGCGACACTTGATCACAGCACTGGATGGGAAGACCTTGTCTAACAACAAGTGGACAGGTAACATTGGCAAGATGCTAGACACTGCAACCGAACTTGAAATTGATCCTTCATTCACCAAACTCTCAATTGGAGAGCCTCTTACTTCACTGAGTGACAATGTCGTAAAGGATCTCTCTACTGATCAAGCGTACGGGTATAGGATCACACAGGCCATAAGGACAGGAGAACTTCCCACAGATCTGGCCCTTCTTGAAATTGATCCAGTGAGCCATTCAAGGTGGTTGACAACAGCAAACAGGCTTTGTCGCATATGGGTTTCAAAACATGGCCTTAAAGGAAAAACCCTCAACAACTTAAGACTGATAGTGGAATACATTGTTGTGTACTACCCCTATTGGTTCAACATCAAAGTAAAACACTCTTGGGTGGAAGGCCCACGCCACATCTTGTTTCAGCTGCGGCTAGTTAGGCTGCAAAAGAAGGCTGTAGTGGATGCTGTTTTGCCAACCATCAAGCGCTCAGCATGGTATGCATTCAGCGAAATGATAATCCAGACACTCTTGTGCTCAGATGACAGTGAGGAGAGGAGAGCTGGTGTCCAAAAGATTGTTGACATGAGGGGTGGAGATGATGACACACTTGGAGATCTTTCTGTACGTCCCAGGAAGACACCTTCCATCAACCCCAGTGCTTCTTCCGTGTTGGAGCTGACAGACTGGTCTGACGGGGTATTTGAACCTCCTTTGACATGTAAACTGACTACAGCGGAAGTAAAGAAGTTCTTTGACAAGCCTATGCAAGTTTCACAGTGGCCCTGTCATGCTCAGTCAATAGAGAGGTGTGTGAAACAAGCCACAGAGGCAGCAGGCAGGGTGTATACACATGATAAACGTGAGGGCTATATCAGAGGCCAAGAAGCAAGTCGGCGGCTGATGTCCAAGAACGAATCAAAGCAAGACTTGATGAAACTTGTTGTTTAAATATTTTTTTTTACTGATGTCATTACTTTCTAATGTTGTTTTATGATTACAAGGATATGTTTTATGATTACTATGATATGTTTTATGCAGAGAAACTAAAATTTTTATAGCATTACCTGACATTTTGAGAAGCTAAAATTAATAAATGTTTTTTCCGAGAGCAATTTATGTGCTTTTTAATCAAACGTAGATTTACCAAGCTAAGTGTCGAGCAATCACAAAAATAATAGCAGATTTGAATTCTTCACATCCAAAAACATATTTTTAAAACCCCTCAGTGAAGGAATTTGCAAAAATTAATTTTCACCTCCCAAATTGACACACCCTATTGTGACAGGGATAGTTGAGGCAAGGCTCCAGTATTAGAACAAACACAGAGATTTAATGCCAGGTTCAATTATGCATTAAGGTGTATAAAAAATAGTAAGGATCAGTCAAGGAGGGATGCTTTGGCAGGAAAGCTTGCCAGTGAGAATTCTACAGATTTTTGGGGAGAATTAAAGCAATGAACAATAGAGCAATGCCTCTGCCTGCTAACAGGGATTGAGAATATGTAGAACAAGAAGATAGTTTTAATTTGTGCGAATGTACTTATAAGCGGGATCCTTTAATAAAATGCCCTTCCGGTCTCGGGAGAACGGAATCTAACCTCGGTGCAATTTCTTAATGGTCTCTGGATTGTTTCCTTCTCGCCTTTTTCATTCGTTTCTCGGTTTATAATTTCTGTAATAATAAACAACAATGTAATAATCAATGTAATAATAAATTTATAATTTCTGTAGTAAAATAATAATGCAATAATAAATGTAATAAATGTAATAATAAATGTCATAATTTTGTCAAAAATAATAGAATCTGTATGTATAGAACAAGAAGATAATTTAAATTTGTGCGAAGGTATTTATAAGCGGGACCCTTTGATAAAATGTTCTTCCGGTGTATTCAAGTGAGCACGAAATGTAATAAAATAATAATGTTTGAGGTTACTTAACCTTTGTGACGACAAAAATAATGTGACGGAGACCTACAGCTTTACTTTCGATCCGAACTATCTTAGGAGTGTTACAGCATCTGATCGCAGAGGGTGGTCACCCATTCACCTACTGTCCAGACGAGTGTTGGAAAGACTACTCATTTTTTTAAAATCTGTGATTACGATTACGATTACAGCGGATCGCTGACACGACAATTACGATTACAGCGAATCGCTGATATAACGATTACGATTACTTTCTCGATTATGTGGGCTACGTCGTAGCCAATGTCGTAACATCGCTTCCCGTTGATCAGCGAAGTTAAGCGACAGTGGGTCGGACAGTAGTGGGATGGGAGACCGTCCGCTGCGTCCAGGCTATGTAGCAACCTGTGGTTCGGATTCCACGTAAAGCTGTAGGTTCCCTCCGTTATATGACCTTAGATGTTGGGAAGGAGGTTAAAGAAAGCCAATAATTTTATTATTTTCGATTACGTGTGGTGATGGTGAATGAAGCTGATCATAGACTGAACTGTGTCGAAAATTCAATGTAGATCGATCTACACTGAACTCTTTCACGATCATCGTGAAAAAACCCCGAATTGATTTGCCTTAAGGAATGCTTCATTCGTTTATTGATTCGACTTCACATGTCACAACTTCGAGAATAATTCAGCGTTACATTTGATCATCAACAATGCACGGAAGGTGTCAACGCACGAAAAAAATATAAAAATAACCATGTAATCTATTTTTCCTTTGGCTGACAACCATGATTACGATTACGATTACGATTACTACTACTGAAATAATATGTAGTCATTAGAAATGTAATCGATTACAACTCTTTCCAACTCTAGTCCAGACCCAAGTTGATCAACGTCTACGACGTAGCATTATCATCATCATCATCATTATTTACAAAAGATCTTTTTATAAAAGATGGGGGTGCATTTCAATGAAATAGAAAATGCTAGGCTAGGAAGGTTAATCGATGAGAACGTTCGAAAGCTATATAGGTCGAAGCCCTCTTTAAACGTTGTGGGTCCGGGAAAGGCCGGCCCGACGTGAAAAATAGTTTAAAACGCCGATCCGTGGTAAAAAATAATTTAAACGTCTTTATTGTAACGCGCGTAGTATGAGAAATAAATTGAACGAATTTAAGGCCATAATTTATTCCAGGAACTACGATATAGTTGCTATAACCGAAACGTGGTTAAATACCGTGACTCGGACTTGTTGGGGGAACTTCATATAGCGGGTTTTAAACTTTTTACTAATGATAGGTTACATAGGATTGGTGGCGGCGTTTTGTTGTACATTCGTGATTCCCTTAGGGCTATCGAGGTTAAGATAGATTTTCCGGCAGCAATTAATGTGATATGCGTTGAAGTTAGGCCGTGTAGTATTAGTTTTAATTTCGTTGTTGTTTATTGACTTCCCGTTCAACTACTCGATACCGATACTAGATTTTACACACTTCTTGGTAACTTTATTAATAATCGGGATAGTATTATTGTCGGAGATTTTAACTGCCCTAACGTTAATTACGAGACTTTTACTAGTAATGATGGGGGTTTGAGACTGATTGAGTTCATGGAAGATAATTTTTTACAACAAATGGTTGCCGAACCAACGTGCGGTGACAATATTTAAGACGTGGTGATGACGAACGATGAAAATATAGTCGAAGGTTTAGAAGTAGGTGAGAGTTTGGGATGTAGTGATCACCAAATTATTACGTTTAAGTTATTGATAGAAAACAGTAAGGATAGTAACGTAATAGAAGTCCTGATTTTCGTAGAGCTAATTTTGATAGTTTTGCGAATAGGAGGAGAGTAGAGAACTGGGATAACTTATTTATGGGTAATGACGCAAATTTTCATTGGAGGCGTTTAAGGAAAGTTTTATGAATATCGAAAGGGAGCTTATTCCTCGTACGCCCAAGCGCGCTAGAAATCATGATAGGCCCAAGTGGTGGACTAGGGAAACAGGTGAGTTCATAAACGAGCGTAACAGAGCGTATAGACTTAATAAGCGCAATGACACGGCAGCTAACTTTAAGAGATATATCGAGCTTAGACGTCAGGTTAAAAGATCTGTTAGGAATGCTAAGCGTAATTTAGAGATACTTATAGCTGCGGATAGTAAACATAATCCCAAAAAGTTTTTTGACTACGTCAATAATCGTAAGCCGATAAAAGATAACATAGGCACTCTAGTGGACGCTAACGGCGCTTTGGCTAGCGAGGCTCAGGCGATGGCGGGTATTTTTAACAACTTTTTTGCGACAATTTTTACCGTAAAAGACGTAAATAATGTCCACGACGTGGACGATATCGTTCCATTTAGTAGCGAGACTATTTTGAATGAAATAACTGTTTACGAGGGTGAGTTTGCGCATTATATCGATACGCTAAAAGTTAGCAAGGCTCCAAGCCCTGACGCGTTTTATCCTAGACATATGAAAGATTTGAAAGACGTTATCGTAGGCTCCTTAACAAAAATTTTTAATAAGTCACTGGAAGCGGGGATTATTCCTGAAGACTTCAAATTAGCTAACGTTATGACCATTTTTAAAAAGGCGACCGCACAGTAACTGGCAATTATAGGCCTATTAGCTTAAAGTCAATTATCGGTAAACTTTTGGAATCCGTAGTTAGGGATCGTATCGTCGATCACTTAGAAAGTCACGATTTGATTAATAGTAGTCAGCATGGGTTGCGAAGCCATATATCTTGTTTAACTAATTTGTTAGTTTTAAAATGAAATAGTGCGCGAATACGATTGGCATAGAGCGGCTGACGTTATTTATTTAAACTTTAAAAAAGCGTTCATACAGTTCCGCACAGAAGATTAATTGCGAAGGTTAAAGGGCACGGTATACGCGGTCAGGTAGCTAATTGGTTAGAGGAATGGCTTCGTGCCAGGAAGCAGAGGGTTGTTGTTAATGGTAGGGAATCGGGGTGGCTGGATATGGGTAGCGGTGTTCCTCAGGGTTCACCTGAAACTAGGAGATTAACGGGGTAGCTTATTGAAGTTTTCAAAATCGTTAATAAAATCGATAACGTAAATTTGGACAAACTGTTCACTTTCGACACTAGCAATACTCGTAATAACAGATTTAAATTACGTGGCAAACGTTTCATTACTAACATCGCCAAATACGATTTTACGTTTAAAGTAAATGATAAATGGAATAATCTTGCGTTCGTCCTCAACTATACCAGTTAATATGTTAAAAACCGTTTAGATAGGCATTTTAAAAATATTAACGTTGTTTAAAATAATAAAACAATTAGTAACAGGAGCTCTGGGGTAGTGCGAGGATGAGTCAGTTGACGATTAATGCCAGCTTGTGATATGCCAGCAACAATATTATATATATATATAAAAAAAAAAATTAGACTAACACGAACTTAGATGTAGCTCGTACCGTAAACTAACCCTTTTTGTTATACTCTTCATACTTTTTTTTCTTTTCTTCTCTCTTTACTTGCATATCTGTAGTTTGCATGTATGACAGTGTTTGAGTTAAGACTGTGCTTGCATGGTTTGTAAGCGTTTTTATTTTACTTCTTTTCATCTTTCACCCCTTTCCTATTCTCTTCGACTATTTTTCCGACTTGTCGGCAGTAGCCGGCGGATGATGATGGTGAGTCTTTCTTTCTCTTTTTCTGAGTAAATGTTAACTCACAATGATAGGTTTTGCTACTTACGTAACCCATTATTCTTTTCTTTTAACTCCCTACTCTCCTCTTTCTCTCGGGCTAACCTTAGGGTGGATCATAGGGCCTTTGTTAGCCTTAGCTTCTGTAGATCTGTAGATCATCATGTTTCCCCCTCATCCCCCTCATCCTTTCTTTATTTGCATGTCTGTAGTTTGCAGGGTATGACAGTGTTTCTTTGAGTTAAGACTGTTTGCATCGTTTGTAAGCGTTCTTATTTTACTTCTTTTCATCTTTCTTTCACCCCTTTCTTATTCTTTTCGACTATTTTTCCGACTTGTCGGCAGTGGGCGGGATGATGATGGTGAGTCTTTCTCTTTTTCTGAATGAATGTTAACCCACGAATGATGGCTTTTGCTACTTCGTTAACAGCTTATTCTCTTCTTTTAACCCCCTACTCTCTTCTTTCTTTTCGGCTAACCTTAGAGTGGATCATAGGGTCTTTTTTTTAGCCTTAGCTTCTGTAGATCTAAAGATCATGATAGCCGTGCCCTCAGGGTTCAGTGTTAGGCCCACTGCTATTCGTAATCTACATTTACGACATAGATGTAGGCTTGACCAGTAACGTGTTAAAATTCGCGGACGATACTAAAATAGGCGGTAAAGTTGTTAACGTGGACGATAAAAATAGGTTCCAAGACGATGTAAATAGGATTATGGAGTGGACGGATAAGTGGCAGATGCAATTTAACGTAGACAAATGTAAAGTTTTGCATATTGGTTCTCGTAACAATAATTACACGTACACGATGGACGATAGACAGTTAGCGATCGTTGATGAGGAAGTAGATTTAGGCGTACGCGTATCTAAGGATTTAAAAGTTAGGAACCAGTGTCTGGAGTCTTGCGCAAAAGCTAATAGGATGTTAGGTTTCATAGCGCGTAATTTCGAATTTAAATCGAAGAATATTATATTGCCCCTTTAAAAGTCCCTAGTCAGGCCTCACTTAGAATATGCCGTTCACTTTTAGTGCCCGTATTTGCATGAGAATAGTGATAGATTAAAAAGGGTTCAGCGACGCGCCACGAAATTAATTCCGTCACTACGCAACAAGTCTTACGAAGATAGAATTAAAGAGTTAGACTTGCATTCACTTGAGACTAGGAGATTAAAGGAGGAGGCTTATTGAAGTTTTCAAAATCATTAATAAAATCGATAACGTAAATTTTGACAAATTGTTCATTTCGATAATAGCAATACTCTTAATAACAGATTTAAATTACGTGGTTGACGTTTCATTACTAAAATCGCTAAGAACTTTTTTATGTTTAAAGTAAGTGATAAGTGGAATAATCTTCCAGCGTCCGTCGTGAAATCTACCCGCATTAATTTGTTTAAAAACCGTTTAGATAGGCATTTTAAAAAATATTAACGTCGTTTAAAATAATAAAACAAATAGCAACAGGAGCTCTGGGGGTGATAGTCAAAGTTTGAGTCTGTTGACGATTGATGCCAACTTGTGACATGCCAGCGTGTGATATGCCAGCGTTATATAACTTATATTTATATTACTAAAAAAAAAAATTAGACTAACACGAACTTAGATGTAGCTCGTAGCGTAAACTAACCCACTTTTTGTTATACTCTTCATGCTTCTTTTTTTTTAACTTGCATGTCTGTAGTTTGCATGGTATGACAGTATTTTTTTGAGTTAAGACTGTTTGCATGGATTGTAAGCGTTCTTTTTCACTTCTCCTCTTTCACCCCTTTCCTATTCTCTTCGACTATTTTTCCGACTTGTCGGCAGTGGCCGGCGGATGATCTACAGATCTACAGAAGCTAAGGCTAACAAAGACCTTAAGATCCACTCTAAGGTGAGCCGGATCGAGTAAAGATAAGCACCCCTAGCCTTCTTTAATTAGCCTTATAAGGCTAACTAACAAAACCATCACGACCTAACCTAACCAATCGTCAAGGGCGTACAGTTGACTTAACGATTGGTTAGGTTAGGTCGTGATATTTTCGTTAGTTAGCCTTATAAGGCTAATTAAAGAAGGCTGGGGGTGCTTATCTTTACTTGATCCGGTGAGCCGAGAGAAAGGAAAGAGCAGGGGTTTAAAGAAGAGAATAAGGGATTAAGTAAGTAGCAAAACCTATCACTCGTGGGTTAACATTCTTTCAGAAAAAGAGAAAGAAAGATCACCATCATCATCCGCCACTGCTGACAAATCGGAAAAATAGTCGAAGAGAAGAGGAAAAGGGTGAAAGATGAAAAGAAGTAAAATAAGAAGGCTTACAAACCATGCAAACACCATGATGATGGTGGGTCTTTCTCTCTCTTTTTCTGAATGAATGTTAACCCACAAATGATAGGTTTTGCTACTTAATCTCTTATTCTCTCCTTTTAACTCCATATTCTCTTCTTTTAACCCCCTACTTTCTTCTTTCTCTCGGGATAGCCTTAGAGTGGATCTTAGGGGCTTTGTTAGCCTTAACTTCTGTAGATCTGTAGATCATCATCATCATCATTATCATCATCATCGTCATCGTCATCATATGTCTTGTTTCCTTTGTAACCACTCGACCGATACAGTGTCCACTTTAATGATTTTATGCTACTTTACGGCAGACAATTTTTTAAATCTCATGTAAAACTTATATACAGTATATATATATATATATATATATATATATATATATATATATATATATATATATATATACATATATACACACTATATATTAAGGTAGGTTGATTTTCCGCATTTTTTTAGATATCGACTTTGGACTAGTCGAGATAGTCAGGGCTTAATATGATAATAACTGACAAAAAATTTCAGATCCCTAGCTTTAACCGTTTTTTGAGGAAACCGTTTCAAATATTGTAAAAAAATCGTACCGAAAAATACCGCATTTTCGCAATTTTCGGCCGAAAAAATCATGCTATTTTCATAAAAAAATCCTGTAAAAAGTTACAATTTTATTGACAAAAGTAAAAAAAACATGTACAGAGTCAAATAGACATTTAGATCCCAAGATGATCATAATTTTCACTGTAAGAGCCCTTAGAAGCAAAGGAAGGCCTCATCTGGCGGCTTAGGGCTTTGGCCAGAATGTGTTTGTGCCTTGATTCGAGTCCATAAACAGTATGGGAAGCTTCAGATGTCAGCTTCACGGCCCTTTCAACACTCTGAGAATGTGAAGGCAGATCAGGCAGCTCCAGCTTGGTGCCATTCAGCAATGCTTCTTGAAGCTCCTGGTCAGAAAAGTCTTCTGTGAGAGCAGGTTCACAGATGCCACTTTGAGAAAGGTTGATTAGTTCTGACCAGTGGGTAGCTTCAATGTTGATGGCTGTGATCTTCTTCAGCCTCTTCTTGGCTGGCTTCCCACTTCTGAAAGAATAATAAATAATTAATTTATTTTTTATTCCAGTTTAAGATTTAATCCCCATTAGTCTCAGAATTGCTGATTTAATTTAACTTAAAAAGATTATTTCCGTTATCAGAGGGGAGGGGCGGAATTGGGATAAGAAAATGTGAAAAAAAATTCGATTATGGGGATTTATAGAACTCGGGCCTTTTTTTTATTAAATAAATCCCCATAATCAAATTTTTTTTCACATTTTTTTAAATTAATAAATGCTTACCTGATGGACAGAATTTTCTTGAGAGCAGCTTCTCTCACTTCCAAGTCATCAGACTTTATCATGGAGTACAGCACATTCTCGGGCAGCAAGGCAAAAGCATTGTACTTCAGGTTCTTGAAAGCAACACCCTGGATTTCTTAAGACTGCTGCTTGATCCTCTGGATCATGTTGAAGATGTACAGCTGCTGATTATGGAACTTGCTGTCCCTTTTGATCTCAAACCAACTGACTGCATACACTTCCACAATGAACTTGATGGCCTGGTAAAGCTTATCCTGTAGTTCTGGAGGGTAAGCACCTCTGGTCCACAGACACATCAATCTAATTGCCAAAGTCAACCATCTTGCATGGTTTAATGGTCCAATTTTCCAGGCAGCAAATCTTGGGTTGACTTTGCCCCTGGAAATTCCAAGCACATACTCCAAAAGAAGCCTCTGGTCGCTACTGAGATCATTCAGTGTCTCCTCAGCAAATTCCATGTCATCCAGGGGGCCACTGAGTTTGGTGAATTCCACTTGTGCCAGATCTTGGTAGTCAATTTCACAGTTTTCCCAGCGGACCAGTGAAAGCAGTGGGACTTTTGGTACTGCCATCAAGATGCTTGAAAACAGCTCTGAAAGGAAGCTCATTCTGATGGAGTGAACAGCCAATGGTGTGCAATTTCCGCTCAATTTTATTTTCCAGAGCTGTTACAAGACCTCCCTCCCAGCCAGTGTTTGTATTTGTGTTGTCAAGGAGGACAGCTTTCAGAGTATGAACACTGTTAAACTCCTCCAAGACACTAGCAACTTCTTCACCAAGAAGAACTCCAGTCGCACCTTTAATTGGGATGACTCTGTGAATAAGATATGTTCCACTTTCAGTTCCCGGCTCCTTTGTGAAAGTCAGATGGTGCTCTTGTCCCTTTCCTTTCTTCAGCTTAGTCTCCCCATTTTCATCCTTAACTTCTCTGTACAGCAAAGTGTCCTTGTCAACTTTCCCATCAACCCCAATACAGACTAACTTTTCTAGACCCTCACTGTGCTTTTCATCGCTTTTCACTTTCATTCTAGCTTTTTCCCTGTCCATTTTCGATTTATCAACTATTATCTGTTTCACATCAAGGCCAGGCTTAAGCAGGTCCATAGCTTGTAAGTCCAGGAGGAAGGCATTAGCAAGACTTGTCCCAAGATTGGAAGAAACATCACCCCTGATCAGTTCCATGGCATATCTGGGGGTTTTCAAAAAGCTGTAACCTCCACTTGGCTGCCTCCTTGGCTTGAACTCTTCAGCTTCACCACCAGATGGCTGAAATGAAAATAAAAATAAATTAGTAAAGCGAAAATGGGGGAAAATAGGGGAAAAGTAGGGAAAATATGGATAAAAATCGACGAAAATGGGCGGAAATAGGAATAAATTACTTAAACGAAAATGGGGGGAAAAGTGGGAAAATAGGGGGGAAAATGGGTAAAAATTAAGGTAAAAAGTCGGCGAAAAGAAGAATAAATTACTAAAGCGAAAATGGGGGAAAAAAGGGGGGAAATAGGGACAAAAAGTAGGGGTAAATTTGGGTAAAAATGGGATAAGATACAAGAAAAAAAAAATATTACCTCTCCTGATTCTCCTGAGCTGGATTCAAAAGAAATATCTTGTGAGGGTGTGGAGGCAAAAGTGGCCAAATCCATTTCCTGCCGCTGTTGAATCTGGCTGGCTCTGTAATCTTTCTGCTTCAGCTGCAGCCCTCTGGTCTCTCTTCACAGCAGCTTTATCCACAGATCCCAGCTGGAAAGAGCCTTTGGGTCCTATTTTGGCCCTCTGATCTCTCAAGTATTCTCTCTCCTCTACTGGAACCTGAAATATTAAAGTATATTAAATAGCAGATCTAAAATAAGAGATAAAAGCCTGAAAAAAAATTGATTATTAATTTCTATTACCAAGGGGGGGGGGAAGGAAGATTACAGGAGGAAAATGTGGATATTTTTCAATTACAAGCATTGAATTTCCTTCCATTTAAAAGGCACCTAATCGCACTAAGTCAGGCCAGTTAAAAGTTTAAAAAATAATAGCATTTCCTTCTTACTGGGAGGACAAGTGCAGATTATGTGCTGTGTTTGACAATTTTCTTTCTTGCACTTCACAGCATTGTCATCAAAGGGACGAACAGGTAGCTTACAGGTGCAAGCATAAATGTCAAAAAGTTTATCCAGCTTTTTCTCCAGATTCTGCTCCTGGACTGTAGAAAGAGATTTCCTATTTATCTCTTTTGCTTTCTTGAAGCACACTTTATGTACCAATTTCACTACACAATATTCCTCATATAGGGGCAGCCGCGGGTTCACTGCCTGCCAGATCTCAATCACATCCTTTGCTATCATTTTAGCAATATCATAGTCTTTCAAGTCCGGGTGGCTGTTTTGGAGGAAATAACTGTACTGAATAACTTGGCGGAGGGTAGGAGGCTCTGTTTTATCCAAAGGGGAAGTCTGGCCACTGAATTTTTTGGCACTATCACTTCGAGTTAACACTGCAGACTTCCGTTTTTTACCCATTTTTATGAAGTATCTGAAAATAAACACAATTAAATGAACGCATCATAAAATAACTTAATTTAATACACATTTTATAGGTAAATATCATTAAAAAATACAAAATAATACACTAATAAGCATCTATAATGCATTTACGATAAGTTTCAAGCATCGTTTTGTTAAAAAAGGCGAATTTTAATTGATTATTTTAATGAAATAAGGTCCGATATTTTGTTTGTTTACATTGCGCGAATGCCGCGCGCGCGATTTTACGCGTAAAATTCGGCAATTTTACAACTTAAAAATAATTAACAATCCTCAAAAAATACAATCATTTTCACAAATATGAGTTGGTGCAACGTTTTTTATACAGGGTGTACATAAAGTCAGGATCTATTTTTGTGAAGCACTTGGAAATTATATGGAATTCAATCATAAAATGATAAAGTGGTAACATTTATTAAATAATTAAGAGTAGGATTCGACATGACGCCCATCAGTATCCCTGCACAGCTCAAATCGTTCCGCAGCATTTCTAAACACATTCTGGAGCATTTGCGGGGTTATGTTATCTGCAGCAGTTCGTATACGTAAGTTTTCAAGACTCGTAATCTTCGTCTGATAGACGTGCGATTCGATAAAGCCCCATGCAAAGAAATCTAAAGGGGTTAAATCTGGTGATCTCGCTGGCCAAGGTCTGTTGCTTCCGCGTCCGATCCAGCGATTTGGAAAACGTCCATTTAGATAATCCTGAACAATTTTGGCATAGTGACAAGGAGCACCATCATGTTGATAGACGACGGGGATAGGATTGTTAGTACCGTCGTCTATTAACATGATGGTGCTCCTTGTCCTTGGAAATTTGAGAATGTGTCCGAAGTCCAGCGGCAATGGATCCGGGAATTTGGTACAAAGCCACCGACACGTCTCGCCATTACAAGCATCCGTGACAAGTTTGAGGCAGAGGGATCTGCTCAAGATATGCACAAGCGAAGATCTGGACGACGCAAATCAAGTGCGAGTGATGAAAACTCCGTTTTAGTGTTGCAAAAATTTAATCAATCACCACAGAAATCAGTTAGGCAATGCGCCCGTGAGACCGGAATCAGCAAATCAGGTGTTCACCGGATTTTAAAGTCGACAAAATGGAAAAGCTACATTCCAAGTCTGTTACATGCCATGACTGAAGATGACCCTGATCGCAGACTCGAATTTTGTGAATGGTTTCAGTCAATGGAAGCCGAAGACGTACAGTTTGCCAACAAAATCGTGTGGTCTGATGAAGCTACCTTCAAGCTGAATGGCACAGTAAATCGACACAACTGCAGGTACTGGTCACTTGATAATCCACACGTTTATGTGGATAAACATGTTAATTTACCAGGATTAACAGCATGGTGTGGTTTATCATCCAGGGGTTTGGTTGGACCATTTTTCTTTAATGGGACAGTTACCGGTGCCGCATATCTCGACATGCTGCGGACAGAAATTATACCTGCAGTTCAGAAGTTGTTTGGAAACGACGACTTTTACTTTCAACAAGATGGAGCACCCCCCTCATTGTCATTGTGATGTCAGAAGGTACCTCGATGAAACGTTGCCTAACCGTTGGATAGGACGAAGAGGAAGCGTTGAGTATCCTCAACCATTTGTTGTTACCTTAAGGATGCAATTAGGGAAAAGTACGGGGCCATCACAGCATCCACATTAGTCCATGTCTGCGAATCAGTTAGTCGACGCATTCAAAAGTGCATTCATGCCGCCGGAGAACATTTTGAGCACTTGGCGTAGTTAATTCAATTTTATATGCAAACAACTCGCTATAACATTTTGATCACTTAGATTACTAATTTACCTTTCATTGGCAATTGCTATAACAATATATTGTTTGGTTTTTTTTTAAATTATAAAATATATGATGCTATAAAGAGTATATATTTTTTTTGGGACACCCTGTATATATAAGTTACGTTTACTCTCATTCGATGCTATCTGTTGTATCACTTTCTTCCTCCTCAAAAATAACTCCTATTTTGTTGTAGATTTTTTTGGGGGAGGTGGGGTTAATTTAGATTAGGTTACACTAGATTAGGTTAACCTAGCCTAACCTAAACTAAGACAAAAAATAGAGTGTGTAAAATCCTGAAGTAGCATGAAATAGTAGTAATTTGATTTAGAGTGTTTTAATTCAGATCTTAACGCGAGTGAAATTGGAAAAGATAATTCATTGTATACGGTATAGCAGGGGTCACCAACCTTTTTTTGTTCACCGCCCACTTTTACGATTTTTTGAAAATTAAAAAAGCTTATCGCCCACCTTCGATCAAAAAGAATAAATCAACATAATCGATCAAATAAATAATGAAATAAATGTTTAATTACCTTTAATTTGAACCCACTAGTGGGCGCTACCGCCCAGGTTGGTGACCCCTGCGTATAGAAACGTATTCTCTTAACTTTTCAGTGGGCATCCCCCGCCTAACTAAATGCAAGCGTAAGTGATTAAAATTTTTTAAAAATAATAGACATCATCTGTGAGAGCTAATGTATTTTTATTTCAATGACCACCGACGAAAACGTAGGAGGAATTTGATCATTTAGAATACCTATATGGAAGAGCATGATTGTATAAGCTTGCGTGGTTTTTGTATGAAACAAAAATGCTTCCACCAGGATATCCCGTTGAAGCGTGATAATAGCGCTCGCGACTCCTATTCAGGATATCCCGGATTTGAATCCTGGTGAGGATATTTGTTTCATATACAGGGTGATTCATAAATTTGTTTCATAAGTCGCAGGGTGTATTCTTGAGATAAAAGTAAAGAAAAAAGACCAAGATTTTATGCAAAGATTTTGCAAGATTTTACGCAAATACGCAGTGTGATACATTTGCTTCATTAAAGTAAATGTTCGAAATTCGTTCCTTCTTCTTGAATGCATGCCTCACTACAACGAAAAATAGGATAGAGGAGAGATAGTTAAAGGGGGAAAATGAGTATCAACAAGTGAGGGAATGGTGGTTAGCGGTAGTTTAAGAGACGGGGTGAGGTGAGGCGGGCTGGTCGGTTTAAGCCGGCGAATACTTCCGCCTCAATTTCGAACATTTATTTTAATGAAGCAAATGTATCACACTGTGTATTTGCATTAAATGTAAAAAATCTTTAGGAGTTTCATTTTCTGTCGCGTGCTATACCTCGAAACCTACGGGTTTCTCGATCTATGTTTATACAATCTTTTTTCTTTATTTTTGTCTCAAGGATACATCCTGCGATTTATGAAACACATTTATGAATCATCCTGTGTATATATATATATATATATATATATATATATATATATATATAATTTTTAAAGGCGCTGCAAAGATTTAATAAGAATCAGCCCGGATTCCGATCAGAAAGATCGTGCATGCTTATCACAACTAATAGATTATAACAATATACAGTAATTGATGCACTTGAAAACAATGAGAACTATGATGTAATAATATGCATGGATTTTGCTAAAATATTCGACAAATGTGATCATGGTATGAGAGCACATAAAATGACACGTATAGGAATAAGGGACAAAGTGGAAAAATGGATTTATAACTTTCTCAGAAAACAATATTGTAAAATTCGAAAGTACAGTATATCATTATCAGAATCGAAAGTACGCAGCTCAGGACCACAAGGAACAGTATTAACCGCACTCCTATTCATTATCATGCTAGCAGACACGACAACTAAGTAACCATTAAATCTACAGTAACCTCCATTTGCTTTCGATACAAAAATCAGCCAAAGAATTAGAAACGCAGATGATGTGAAATCCTTGCAGAGAGAGACAAACAGAATACACAGATGGTCAGAAGGAAACAACATAAAATTTAACACCGTAAAACTTCATCTCTTAAGACACGGAAAAAATGAGAAGCTGAAACAAACAGAATATTATGCCCCAGACAGGCGGAAAATCCAAAGAAACACGAAAGCAAAAGATTTAGAAGTTATAATGACCGACGATGCGAAATTTGAGACGGACGGAACATCCTCTAAATTGCAAGGTTGTGTGTGTGTGTGTGTGTGTATGTGTGTGTGTGTGTGTGTATGTGTGTGTGTGTGTGTGTTTATATGCAAGGTACAGGGTAACGGGTAGACTGGTGATAGACCGGTGATAGTGTGACAATTTCCCATGTTTGTACTTCACTGTCATATAATAAAAACTTGCATTACTTTGTTCAACAGTGATTTATTAAAAAAAATAAATGCGTCAAATATAAATGGCCTACCCTGTATTTCAGTGGATTTGAGTTTACCGTTCTGAAATAAATGGAAAAACAAATGAACAACAGAACATACGTTTGATTACTTTTATACCTCAATTTTGTGGTTAAATTGAATGAAGTTTCATTTTAATTTTCATTTTGGCTCCGTAAAACATTTAATTTACTTTGTAAAGACGAACAATTATTTGCAGTATAAACATGATGTGACTATTCACTTAACAGTTTGAAAGCAGAAAAGAAGAACGAACTCTTTCCTTGAAATAATAAAAAAATGTTAAATATTTTATTATAATTTTAAATTAAGTCTTGTTTAAGAAACCTGCTTTTCACTTCGTTATAGCATATAAAAATTTGTGTGTGTGTGTGTGTGTATGTGCGTGTGCGTGTGTTTGTGTGTGCGTAGGTGGGTGCGTAGACAACTAGGCATAAGTGAGGTCAAGTGTGTGAAAGTTTGCAGATTTAGTGGGGTAATTTTTTTTTAAACATTAAAACAATAAAAAATTTATATAAAAATCTAGAAACATCTTGATTGTCCGAAAATGGACATGTTGGTCCTGATTAGGTTAGGGTAGGCTAAATTAGCTAGTACCTCACGATATGATGACTTATAGTGGGCCGGCCAAAAATTGAAAAGTCCTCTTGAAAAAACTTAACGGCGTTTTTTGTTAATAGCAGGCACCCACCTTAGATAAGTAGTATTGAGGATGCCAAACAAGATGTGGGTGGATGCCACTCTCAGTTTTGTGTTTGAAGGTCCCATACAAGGTTACAAAAGTCAAATTCTGAAAAATTCCGAATTTTTGCATTTCAGTGGTGGCTCTATGTAACAACGTGTTTAAAGGTGTATCATTAGCACATAAAGCATATTTTTGTGATTTTAGGGATAATAATTGAATGTAACTATGACACTGGATGTCTTTATTTCCATTAAAACTACATTTAGCATGCTGGGTGAGGTGCGCATGTGCCTACTACTACCAAGTGAGGATTGTTGCTTCTTCTGCCAAATCAGCGCTGGTGACCCGCGCACAGCATCAGCAGAAGGAAAAGCAAGAACTATGACTGTGGGCGATGAGAGAAAGAACCTGGGAGATGCCTACTATCTTGATGTTTTACAAAGACTGGAAAGTCATTCCAAGGATGATTTCAATGCATTGGAACTCAAGTGGCATAAATCATGCTGCTCTTTATTCACCTCTGAAGGCAAACTCAAAAGCCTGCGAAGTCAGCAGCAGACCATGGGTGCATCGGCGACCACAAAAAGTGCAGGCTCTCAGGCTTTTCCCCCACAGCGTAGACGTTCAACACCAGTGATTAACTGGACCCTCTGCATGTTTTGCCAAAAGAAGACCACAAAGAAACTGCACAGGGTGGAGACAATGGAGAAGTCAGATGACTTGATCCAGCGTACCAAACATGACCTGTCATGAGCATACCGTTGTCAGCGGTGAGTGATGTGATTGCAGTTGAAGGCTGCTATCATCTGGCATGTTTGGTGACATTTGAGAGACGTATTAGAAAACAAGCGGTGTCAGAGGAGCAGCAAGGGCCTGAAAATGAGTGCATGACGAAGCTGTACAAAGACTTGACAGCAAAGACTTGATGGCCATGCACTCATCCAAGCTCTTGGCAAGCCTGGTGGCTGTCGGACATTCGGCGACTATGCTGAAGTATTCTTCAAGGCCGTGACGAATTATTTCAATGAACACACAACAAGAGTTGATGTCATCTTTGATCGGTACGCAGGAGAAGGATCGATCAAAGCAGTTACCAGGACAAAGCGTGCAAGCAAGACGAAACCGATTCGGAAAGTCATTGATGGCCCACAAGTTCCACTGCCTGAAGTGTGGAAAAACTTCATGGCCCTGGATACAAACAAGGCTGACCTAGCCTTGTTTCTGTCTAACGTCATCACTGAGAAGGGCAGAGATCTTCACGAAAGATGTCAGCTGGTGACAGGGGGTGGCTTCTCTGAAGCCACTGAAGTACGGTCAACCAGGCGACATGACGTTCCACTGCATAGCAACCATGAAGAGGCGGACACCAGGCTCATCCTTCACTCATGTGATGCAGCGTCCCAGGGCTATGAACGAATACTGGTAGTGTGCAGAGATACTGACGTAATGGTGCTGCTGATTCACTTCGTTTGCACCAAAGTCGCTGAAATGTGGATGCTGTGCTGAACGGCCAAGAACCGAAAATGCTACCCGTGCACGATGTATTCAAGAGTTTGTCGCCCCTAGTCAGGGACAACCTGGTCATCTTCCACGCTTTGACCGGGTGTGACACAGTCTCGTCCTTCAGTGGTCGTGGAAAAAGAAGTGTTGGAAGGTGTTCAGTGACCACCCACTCCTGCTGCACGCCATTGGTCGAGATGGGGATATCGCAGATGTTGAGAAGTTTTGTCATTTGTATGGCACTCCGGAACAACACACAGTTGATGACGCCAGAGTTCACTTTTTTGGGAGGGCCAAGAAGACTCTGGAAATGCTTCCACCGACAAAGGATGCCCTGGAGCTCCACGCCAAGCGGGCAAACTATCAGGCGAAAATATGGCTCCAGGCTGACAAAAAGCACGTAAATGTTGAAGATCCAGTGGACTTCCGCCTGGAAGTTGGAAGATGGGAACCTCCTACCAGTGTGGACACAACTTCCTCCAATCCCTGAAGCTTGCCTGGAACTTGTTGCTTGTGGTTGCAAGAAAAAGTGCAAGACAACTAGATGCAACTGCTTCAGGAAAAAGATGAAGTGTACGACAGCTTGTGGTTGTGACGACAGCGGTTGCTGTAACCCAGCTGGACAGTAGATCTATGTCTCTCTTCCGGGCTGAAATCGAGAGAAGCTGGAATGTGCTGTAAGAAACTAATAACTCTGTTCTTAAGTGATTGCAATCCACACAATTGTGACTGTCAGTGCAGCATTTCGGTGCTGTTCATCAAGAAACGTGAACTTGTAGATGTTACTAGTGTGTAAACTGTATAGTTATGGGGCTATATTTACTTCTTTGTGATTTAGTTGTGATAATTCTGTTACTGCGAGTACTTAATTCATGCCATCAAACTTATTAGGCACTAATCATGTTAAAATAAATTGTTTTGACAAACAGACTTGCTCAATGTTTTTTTTCGCCAATTAAAATAAAAAATCACAAATTTTTAGCACAATTTCGGTCGTGATTAACTTGAATTTGACCTTGAGTTGGTAGTTCGGATGGAATAAGCGTGTCATCATACTTCTTTATCACTAAGTGTAGCAAAATGAAACATTTGGTCAAAACAATTGGCTCAGGATATTTTTTTAAAATTAAAATTAGAAAATATAATTTTTTTGCACAGTTTGACCTCGAAAATGACATTCGAAGCCAAATGCGAGAGTGGCGTCCACCTGCATTTTATTCCTCACCCACAGGTACATTGATTTAGCATGAGTGCCAGCTATTAACAAAAAACGCCGTTCAAAGTCGATTTTTTAATTTTGGCCGGCCCACTATTGAGAGAAAATACCGTTCGAGCCCTCAACTGCATCCGAATCCCTTATCACCTCCTTCTCGGTTCGATAGCACTAAGGTTAAGTTAGGTTAAGTTACGTTTGCTTAATTTGTTTTTAAATTAGTTTCTTTTATGGATAAAAATCAAACCAAATGCTATGAAAAAGAAAAACTATGGTATTTGTCATTTACCATTACTTATTCGGACTATAGTGGATTTAATTTTCCCAGAAGAGTTCCTTGTTCCATGCACGGTCTGTGTTTAACATATAAGTTTCTCAGGGGACCATTCTGTATATATATATATATATATATGTGTGTGTGTGTGTGTGTGTGTGTGTGTGTGTGTGTGTGTTTTTACAGAAGCGCTGAAAAGTATTCCTGCAGAGAAATATTTCAGTTATATTCGTTCTTATCTTTCGTACCATGCAAAGGATAGTTAAGTAAAGTTTACCGTTCATTTCGAAAAATTTAACAAATAAAAAAAATTAGTTCAACTCTAAAATGTAAAGCAAAATATCAAAGAATTTGAGAAAAATATAAAAAAAATTAAAATGCAAAAGTTTTCGTACATTTATTTAAAATTATTTAGCACTTTGTGTGTCTACCTTAGGCTTGAAGACTTTAAAATTTTTATCAGTAGTTGGCTGTTTACTGATTAGAGACTGTTGGCAATTATGAATTCAAGAATTTTCTCTTTGAATCTTCATGGAATACGGATGACTGTACAAGAGTAAGCAATGGGTTGTCGTGGTAAAGAGCTGTCAACCGAGCTCTTAAGATCTGTTGACAGCTCTTTGCACACGAGCCTCGAAGGAGTTATAGAAAGATAGGAGACCTTTGAATTTCATTTATGACGGTTGCTGCAGTTTTAAAGAAATGGAAAGGCTTTGGAACAATCAAAACTCTACAAAGGTGTGGACGACCTTGCAAGATTTCAGAACATACAGCTAAATGGATTGGAAGAATGGCTGCTGCGAATCCACAAGTAACTGCAGGTGATATTTGTCAAACATTAAGACTGTCTAAGATCGAAGTCCATCCCTCTTCTGTACGTCGTGCATTGAGAAAGAACGGACTGCATAGAAGAGTTGCACGAAGAAAACCTCTGCTACGAAAAGCGCACAAAGAAACTCGTTTAAAGTACTCCTAGGATTATGGAAACGATGGATTTGCATTCTGGAAGAAAGTTCTTTGGTCAGACGAGACCAAAATTGAATTATTCGGGAATAACTAGCAACAGTATGTTTGGCGGAAATCAAATACTGCATTCAAGGAAAAAACATCCTTCATACGGTTAAAAATGATGATGGTAGTTTGCTTCTTTGGGGATTCTTTCACGTTTCTGGTCCAAAAAAGTTTGTCGTCATCACTGGAATCTTGAATTGGAAGAGATATTAGGAAATTTTAGAAGAAAATGTATTGCCTTCGGTTCAGGAGTTGGGAATGTTTCGCATTTGGGTACTGCAACAACATAATGATCCAAAACAAAATAAGAGCACCATGAAATGGCTTCAACAAAAGAATTTCAAGTTTCTCGAGTGATCTGGCCAAAGCCCAGACCTTAATTTAATCGAGAATTTATGGTTTGATTTGAAAAGGCTGTCCGCACGAGAAACCTTCGAATTTGAATGAATTGTAACAATTTTCTTCCGAAGAATGGGTTAAAATTCCTACTGATGGATGTCGTAAACTTGTAGAAAAATACTCAAAATGAATCATTGAAGTCATTTAAGCAAAAGGTGGACACAAAGTACAAAATAACTTTGTAAGTAAATGTACGAAAACTATTTTAACTTTTATTTACTCAAGTTGTTTGATGTTTTACATTATAATGGAGTTAAACTAATGTTTGTTAAATTTTTCCGAACGAACGCAAAACGTTTCATAACTATCTTATGCATGGTATGAAAGATGAGGATGAATATAACAGAAATATTCCTCTGTACGAATACTTATGAACGCCACTGTAAGTGTAAGCATGAAGAGTTTGACTTTTTCTTCACTCTTTATCCTTTTTGAGCTATCCTGGAGTGGTCCATGGGATCTTTGTTGGCCCGATACTTCGATAATTAATTAGAGGTGTAAATATTTTGAAAAAAATCCAAACCATATGTTTGAGGTTTTCGTAACGATACCAAGCTGTTGATATACGATCAATACAAATATACTGCTATGTTAGTTTATACGACGGTACTATCTACCGTATGATTTCTCTGTGTGTATAGTACAATTGTAAAGCTAATTTTTTCTATTCTCCTCTCTCCTATAAAATTTCCTTGGTTACTTTTCCAGGATCAAGGTACTTTCTTCACCCTTTTGCCGCACCCGCCTATGTCGGGGAGGGAGAGGAGGGAGGGGAGAGAAACTAATCCTTTTCTGTCCAACATTTTACTCCTGCTAGAGTAATTTAAAAAAACACCAGTTTTAATAACAGGAATCTCTACGAGTGGACTGAAAAGTCTTTGAGGGTTCCTCTTGTCCTGGTCACTCCTTGTGACTCCACTGTCGGCGGAATTCTTAAGTTGGTGGGTGGAAGGCAGCTAGAGGTGCCATCGGATCAATGCTTCATTATCTAAGTAATTCCTTTGCGAAGGATCCAATATATTTTACTTATAACACACTACGTTGTGTTTCGGTGTGCTTTTGCTGCGGAAGGCGCAGCAGACATTCTAGTACAGTATATATGAAAATGAAAATGAAAAGGCTTATTGGCAGACTATAGTCCATATGTCAAACATTATTAATACAATGACAGTTCACATACTAAGGATAGAAATATATACAGTTGATTAGAAATAATACAGTAATGTCAGAATTAAGTGGAACTACAGAAAGACGTTTTTGTACCAAGAATTCCTTAGCTTAGAGCAGAGCTTTCCAAACTTTTCACGTTGGCGACACAGTATTTAGGCATACAAATTTTCACGACACATTAATTAATTTTTGTTATCAAATATCAAATATCAGATAATTTTTCAGTAGGTGGTTTATCTTGTAGCCGATTTTGTCGATAGAAAAATCAAAATTTTCAAAATACAAAAAACACTAATGTGTCGCGACACAGTTTGGAAAGCTCTGGCTTAGAGGATAAACAGCAGGACTCGTGGATAGCTTGGATAATCGGGTTGGTTGATTTTTTGTATTGAGCATGTCTTGTTACCTCCGGGAAGCTCGGGACATTGCTGGTAGCAAACATTTGCGAAGCTGAGCATCTCGGGGTAATTTATGTAAGAGTCTAAAAGACCCGTTTTACAGCAAATTTAGGGTTCTGCCAGAACCTTTTTTATAATTCACCCAGAGTTGAGTTGCTGTCCGTATATATTACTGCAGAAAGTACGAAAGAGAGTGTCTTTCGCTTCACTTGGACAGAACCGAAAGTTCCTTGTAGTCATATTCGCTTCAGCACAAAGGCTTCGAGATTGTTTTCTTATATCCAAGTCATCACTCAAGGAGCTGGTAATAGTTTGACCCAAATACTTAAACTCTTGTACTTCCTCAATTACTTCACCGTTCATTTTAAACCTAATATCAGCTGGCTGATTACAGCGTTTAGGATGAAACTGCATAACCTTAGTTTTTGTAACATTAAAAAGAATATCATGTTTCTGCGAATACACTTCGTAAACTTTTAGTAGCCGATCCATACCTTTAACAGAGGGGCTTATTAAGACCATTTCATCGGCATAAACTAAGTTATTTATCCTTGTGTTATCTATACAACATCCCACTGTTGCCTCATTAAGTGAAGCAATTAATCCGTCACTATACACATTAACCAGCATAGGGAAGAGCAAGAGCAAGGAGCCTTGTCTCACCACGCAAGAGGAGCCAAAACATTCGAATAGTACATTACCCCACCTAATGGAAAAGATTGGTGGGAATACCAAAATTTCAATAAATTTAATATGTACATGGGAACCTTCCTGTCTTCTAGTTTTTTAAATAAAATATTGTGGTTCACTCTATCATATGCCTTACTTATATCTAGGAAACAGCTATAAATAGTTGAATTACTGTCAATGTATTTAGATATTGTTTCTTTAAGTATGATACATAGATACACAGGACAGTTGAGTGAGACCTTTTAAAACCAAACTGATTAGATGTCCATAGGTAATCAATTAATCTGAGTAACAATAGTTTTTCTAGTAGACAGAATGTCTCCATTCTTATTTTTGACCAGGGGCAAGATATATACCCTCAAGAACTCAGAAGAGATATAGCTATGAGCAAGCATGGCTGATAAGAGCAATGATATATGCAGACATACTACGTCATTGGCATATTTTAAGTGCTCTTTCGATAGGTCATCTACCCCTGACGCAGAACCAGTCTTTAACACTTTAATTATCCTCTTTACTTCAGGAACTAATATCAAAGTATTTTCCCTTGTCCCTCCCACAGGCATTTCGCTGCAATCTATCTCAAGTTTACCCCTACTTAAACTGTTAAGAATGTTAGAGTAGTGGTTTTTCCACAGCTTTGCAATTTCATCTTCCCCCGACATCCCGTCGATTGTCGGAGGGAGGACACTTTTGACACCCGTTTAGTTCTTAACAAATGTCCAAAATTTGTTATTATCGTTATTTATGCGAGCTTCACAGGCTTTTGATGCTCGAATAGAATCTTCTTCCTGTTTACATCGCCCAATGGCCGCTTTATACTAACCCCTACTTCTACACATATTCATGTATGCTAGTCCTAATCTGAGACTACCATGAAAGCACCACAAATCGGAGGCGTCTTTTGATTCCCTCTTCAGTGGGGGCAATAAGATGATTCCATCCAGGAATAATCTTAGTATGGTTGTAAGATTTAATGAGGGGGCTTCCTACTTCTCTTAACAGGGATACTATCTTACTATAATACCTATCTATGAGTTTATAGTGAGAATCGTTTGAGCAGGGATTACTACAGGCAAGATGCAAAATTTTTAAATTATTAAAGAGGTGACCTGTTCTGTCTTTGTATTCTTTTCTCTGTTCCATATTAACATTCCATCGACGCGATTATTCTTACCTATTGAGTTCTTGTTATGTCGTGTTGCGCATAAATTGGTAAAATTAATTAATATTTCTAATGGTCTATGATCAGAAAGAAGGAAAGCATGCAGAATATGAACTCTAACAATTCGATCCTTTAGAGCAGGGGTCCCCAACCTTTTTCTGCCGAAGAGCACATTCAAGACTACCGGTAGTGCGGCGGGCACCATTTACTTTTTCAAGGCAAATTTATAGTTGGACTTAATAATGAACATAATACACAAAAAAAACATTTAATTCCTATGTAAAATAATGAACATAATTCACAAAAAAAAAACAAGGATGGGCTAACTAAGAATCTTAGAAAAATTATCAAAACGATAACTTAATTTATTTATAAAGAAATAATTATTTTCAAATAAATGAGCATCTGTTTTCGTAATTAACTACTAAAATTTAATAAAATGTTAAGTATGTTACATATTTTAAATATTTAGTAACTAAATATTTAAAATATGCAACATACTTAACATTTTATTAAAAATTTAAATAAAAACTTATCAATCGTAGTCAGTCAGTGGCGGGCACACGCAAAAGGGTCGGCGGGCGCCATGGTGCTCGCGGGCACAGGGTTGGGGACCCCTGCTTTAGCGTATTACTAGTGAGAATGATCATTCCACCTGGTGGTACCACTCATATCACTAACGTATGTAAAATTACCACTGGTTACCCCTAATGGCCTAATACATTTACATCACTGGCCGAGTCGCACATGTTGCCTAATTCTACAAAGAATTCAGAGTTCACATGCGCGTTAAAGTCTCCCATTATTATACAGTGAGAATATTTGGGGTTATCTGACAATGACTTAATTTTGTACAGCAAATCAATGTATTCATCTAGACTACTGCCGTTGTTTTATGGTAAATAGCAGTTTACAATTAATATGCAATCATTGTTCACTTTTAATTCAATGCCTAACAACCTTACATAATCGCTTGTTAAAAATTTTATGTTTTGACAAATTTTTCCTTATTAAGAAAGCAACACCAACAAAAGGCCTACCGCACATTAATTCATCTGACAAGTCTACTGCTGATGACGCATGGTACAGAAAATCATCATGAATGGTAGCGAGGAGTTTTAGCTCTTGCTTAGGTAGCCAGTGCTCTTGCAGTAGTATCAAATCTGCACTGCTACAGATTTTATGAACATCTACAAATGAATTCCTCACTGACCTTACGTTATATAAGACTATTTTCAACAAGTTATCCGCCATGACTGATAGAAAATTTATTATTAGTAATGGTTATTATTATATACAGTACAAATTTCAGGCATTACCGTTAGGGCGTCTGTTATTATGATTATTATTATTATTATTTTGCCTGTTATCAAATCTCCAGGAAAAGTGAATAAATTCCTTGACAATAATACCGTATGGCCACTGACTCATTGTACGGGTTGAAATGCGAATTTACACCTTTAATTATTACTTTAAATTAGTTACAATCCGAAGAATTTGAGTTTAGTTTATTAACTAACAATATACTGTGTTCACTACAGACTTCTTCCATCATGTGTCGAATATCGCTTTCCTCGTTCGAGAGCTGAATTTGCGACACAAAGAGGGTGAGATTCCTCACTGGTGGCCTTGTCGCGAAGACAGGTTTAGGAACCCTCCGTGACGAGCGCCTATTGACTGTGACCTACCCGTCCTCTTCCTTCAATCTCCCTGAGGCAGGGTTCGCCTGCCTGGAGGATGGGTGGCACGACCTTGGGGGGATAGGAGGCTTCTCCCCTACTCTGTGGCTAGGTGATGGTCTGTTAGCGGTGTTTATATCCTGACGGACGCGCGTGCCCTCCTTCTTCGGTGGAAGGGGTGGGGGAGAGAAATGCACGCTGAGCGAGGAGTTTGGGTAATCGAACGCCTCTCCCCTGCAGTGGAAGGTAAGGAAGAGGGCAATGATGCCTTGTCTCTTGGTATCGGACAGTCCCTGTTCCTCATTGTGAAATCGGGAGCAGTCCTCCTTTCCTGAACGGGAGAGAGGTTGACCGCTTCCCCTGCATGCTGCGTTTCCACCCCACATTCAAGGGGAAGTTGGGGGAGAGGATTTCGTTTCCCTCGCTGCCCGACGCGCTTTTTGGGATTCTACTTGCTGAACAACTTCCGAGTAACTGGGCTTTGGGAGGCGCGTCTCTTTCAACGAATCTAACTCTGACCGGAAATGTTCTAGCAAAATCGCATTTTTCTGATTTGACATCACTTGTTGGTGTTTCAGTTCAACTAGCGACTTTTGTACCTCATTGTACTGTTTGAGGAGCACCGAAACGTCTACATCACCCATAGAGATTACCGGTATTCTATGGAAATTAGTAACGTAGAAGGTAATATTGTTCTCATTATCCCGGAGGGTCGACACTTTATTTATAATGTCTTTTAGGATATTCTCGTTCCTAGAATTACCTCTACGAGTTGGGAGGGTAGCACTGAACAGGGTGTTTAACTGTACCCTCGTATGTTCTATTTCTTCCGAATCATAGAAATCATGACAAACAGATACGAGAAGGTCTGGCCTAATATGATTTACTTTGTCAAATATAAAACATAAAGGATTTTCTACAAGAAGACGATTTCAGCGGACGATCCCATTTTACCTGTATCGATGAAGGAACAGGCTTGCGGTGGAGCGTAAATGGTGGGGGTAGTTGGGATGGAGATGGAGGGAACACCGATAGGGGTCCCACTTCTCATCCCTTTAAACAATTCTCCAGATACCACCGGTCAATATTCAGGCATCTTTTCACATTAATTATGTAACTATTACTAACTATGATACATAAAAGTATATACGCGGAGTCACTGTACGATTATAACGTAATGAAACATACATTTCCCGCGGTCACCGTCAAAAACTTTTACTATTAAACGGAAGATTCGCATTGTAGATGATGGGGGTGGGGCGGGAGGAGTAAATGGGAAGAGGATGCTAGTAGGAGTGCCACTTCTTGCCCCTTTAAATCACGTTCCAGATACCACCAGCTCCATGCACAACCATCCTTTCACATTAATTATCACGACACTATTACCCACGATAACATGCTAAGTATATACGCGGGATCACTGTGAGTTCATGAACATGATATCTAAATTTTCTGCGGAAACAGTCAAAACCTTTACTATTTAACGACAAACGAGCAGCCCACCCGTGAGGCATCCTCTCCTCGTGGCAATTTTCATATATATGTGTATATATCAACCGCTGTTGTGTTTAAGAATAATAATGACGACTATATATATATATATATATATATATTATTTAGTAGGAGCACTCAATATATTTCGCCCCACCCTTTTTTCTTAGCTAAATAATAGGCCATGGGGCTGATATGTCTTTTGAGCCGTAAGTTTGAACTTTCTGCGCTTCACATAACCGGATTTTTCCAGTTTGAACCTCCCCTCCTTGTAGAAAACCGCTTTTAAACGCCCTTGTATAAAACCAATAGTTAGCGCAGTTTCGAAAATGGCGTCTGAGAGTGATGTGCGTCGTAAACAGAGAGCTGTTATCGAGTACTTAACCACTCTAATAGACAGTTTATTTCCACAACAGTTTCGATGCCCACTGGCATCCTCTTCGGGTGCATTCGTTTTTCTGTATCCACCCGAAGAGGATGCCAGTGGGCATCGAAACTGTTGTGGAAATAAACTTTGTCTATAAGAGTGGGTTTTTATTATCATATTTTGACCTTCACGTAGAAAAAAGAAGTTTTTTGTCTTCAAAACGTTTACAGAGATACTGTTGTTGATCGAAGCACAGTTGGACGCTGGTCTAAACGTGTGAGATCATCGGAGAGAGGGAGAGCCAGTCTCGATGATGAACCACGCAGCGGTCGCCCGGCATCGGCTGTCACATCTCACACTGTGCAACGTGCAAACAGCATCATTCGATCAAATCGGCGCGTGACATATAAGGAGCTATCACTGGAGCTAGGAATTAGTGAAGGAAGTGTGAATATGATAATTCAGCAACTGGGATACTCAAAAGTGTGTTCACGGTTTGTTCCTCCCCAAATGACTGAAGATCACAAAGCCCAAAGAAAAGAAATTGCTTCCGAGTCATTGGTTCGATACGAGACAGAAGGAATCTACAGATCTACAGAAGCTAAGGCTAACAAAGACCCTAAGATCCACTCTAAGGTTAGCCCGAGAGAAGGAAAGAGGAGAGGATTAAAAGAGGAGAATAAGGGGTTAAGTAAGTAACAAAACCTATCATTCGTGGGTTAACATTCATTCAGAAAAAGAGAAAGAAAGACTCACCATCATCATCCGCCGGCCACTGCTGACAAGTCGGAAAAATAGTCGAAGAGAATAGGAAAGGGGTGAAAGGTGAAAAGAAGTAAAAAAGAACGCTTACAAACCATGCAAACACCGTCTTAACTCAAACACTCTCATACCATGCAAACTACAGATATGCAAATAAAGAGAGTTACAGACATGCAAGTAAGGAGAGGATAAGAAAAAGAAGAAGTAGAAGTGGGTTAGTTTACGCTACGAGCTACATCTACGTTCGTGTTAGTTTAATTTTTTTTCTTTTCTTTTTATAATAATTTTATTGCTGGCATAACACGCTGGCATTAATCGTCAGAAGACTCATCCTCGACCACCACCCCCAGAGCTCCTGTTGCTAATTGTTTTAAACAACATTAATATTTTTAAAATGCCTATCTAAACGGTTCTTAAACATATTAACGCTGGTAGAGTGCACGACGGACGCGGGAAGATTATTCCATTTATCAATTACTTTAAACGTAAAACATTTTTCAACGATATTAGTAATGAAACGTCTGCCACGCAACTTAAAACCGTTATTACGAGTATTGCTATTATCGAAAGTGAACAGTTTGTCAAAATTTACGTGATAGATTTTATTAACGATTTTGAAAAGTTCAATAAGCTCCCCCCTTAATCTCCTAGTTTCGAGTGAATGCAAGTCTAACTCTTTAATTCTATCTTTATACATAAGACTTGTTGCGCAATGACGAAATTAGTTTCGTGGCGCGACGCTGAACCCTTTCCAACCTATCAATATCCTCATGCAAATACGGGCACCAAAATTGAACGACATATTCTAAATGAGGCCTGACTAGGGACTTGTAAAGGGCCAATATAATATTCTTGGATTTAAATTCGAAATTACCCGCTATGAAACCTAACATCCTATTAGCTTTTGCACAAGACTCCAGGCACTGGTTCCTAACTTTTAAAACCTTAGATAAGCGTACGCCTAAATCTACTTCCTCGTCAACGATCGCTACCTGTCTATCGTCCATCGTGTACGTAATTATTGTTACGAGAACCTATATGCAAAACTTTACATTTGTCTACGTTAAATTGCATCTGCCACTTATCCGTCCACTCCATAATCGTATTTACATCGTCTTGGAGCCTATTTCTATCGTCCACGTTAACAACTTTACCGCCTATTTAGTATCGTCCGCGAATTTTGACACGTTACTGGTCAAGCCTACATCTGTAGCGTTAATGTAGATAAGAATAGCAATGGGCCTAACACTGAACCCTGAGGGACACCGCCACCTACATCCAACCACCCCGATTCACTACCATTAACAACGCCCCTCTGTTTCCTAGCACGAAGCCATTCTTTTAACCAATTAGCTCCCTGATCATGTATACCGTGCGTTTTAACCTTCGCAATTAATCTTCTATGCGGAACTGTATCGAACGCTTTTTTAAAGTCTAAATAAATAACGTCAGCCGCTCTATGCCTATCGTATTCGCGCACTACTTCGTTATAAAATTCTAACAAATTAGTTAAACAAGATCTATGGCGTCGAAACCCATGCTTACACGATTAATCAAATCGAGACTTCTGAGTGATCAATGATACGATCCCTAACTACGGATTCCAAAAGTTTACCGACAATTGAAGTTAAGCTAATAGGCCTATAATTGCTAGCTACTGTATGGTCGCCTTTTTTAAAAATGGGCGTAACGTTAGCTAATTTGAAGTCTTCAGGAATAATCCCCGCTTCCAGTGACTGATTAAAAATCTTCGTTAAGAGACCTACGATAACATCTTTCAAATCTTTCAAATGTCTGGGATAAAGTGCGTCAGGGCCTGGAGCCTTGCTAACTTTTAGCTTATCGATATAATGCGCAATCTCACCCTCGTAAACAGTTATTTCATTCAAAATAGTCTCGCTAGTAAATGGAACGATATCGTCCACATCGGGGGCATTATTTACGTCTTCTACGATAAAAACTGTCGCAAAAAAGTCTGAAAATGCCTGCCATCGCCTGAGCGTCAGAAGCCAAAGCGCCGTTAACGTCCACTAGAGGGCCTATGTTATCTTGGTGCTCTTCCAATATGTGCTCTACCGCGAAATTTACATTCCAATACGTGATCTACCTTAGATTATTCGGATTAGCAGCAGGTACGTTAGTTAGCCTTATAAGGCTAACTAACGAAAATATCACGACTTAACCTAACCAATCGTCAAGGGCGTATAGTTGACCTAACGAGTGGTTAGGTTAAGTCATGATTAGGGCAGTCAAAAGTTGACCGAAAAAATTAAGAAAGTTGACCTTACGAATTGAAAAAATTGACTTATAAAGTTGCCTTTACTTTCAATAATAAAAACGATACTTTAATTACTTATTCTTGCTCTTCTACATCAGTTGATCGATTGTGGTAAATTATGAAGTATTTGCCGACATTTTCTGGCAAAAAATTGCGATCCTTACTTAATAATTTATTAAGCATGGAGAAAGATCTCTCTACAGCGGCAGTTGTTGGTTGACATTGCAAAAGCTGACCATAAACTGTTGGTGAGATTTCAGGTCTACTGAGGTTAATTATTTCACCAAATACCATTTGTCTTGAGTCTTGTTTCAATGTATTGTTTGACTGAACACATATCTTCGCCAAGGTTGATAGAAGAAATGGCTTCATATGCCTATCTAATGGTGCAATCAGATGCTTCCATCCTAGTCACTAAGCTAGCAATCAAACTATAATTCATTTTGATTGACATTAGTTGCTTTGGCAGTTTTTCATTAGCAACACTCTCTTTAGCCTTCTGAACAATGATTCCTTCATCTTCAAAATTTTCCACAATTGTCTTCACATTTGGAAAATTGTCTGCATAATAAAAAGCAGCGTTCAGCCAGCTTGCCCAACGTGTTCCTGCCAATTTTTAGTTATTTTAATTATTTATTCCAAAAAATTGACTTTATTTACCTCATTGCTATTTTTTGACCTAACAGGTAAAAGTTGACTTTTGGTTGACCTATTAACTTTGGTAATATACCCCCTACAGGTGTTTTTATTGCATTTTCAGTCGTTTCAGCGAAAAGTGCCCCATAGGAAACAATTTGACTTTATTGACTTTTGACCGCCCAAGTCATGATATTTTCGTTAGTTAGCCTTATAAGGCTAGTTTCACGGTAGAGCACGTATTGGAATATGGTAGATCACAGTTTCGCGGTAGAGCACATATTGGAAGAGCACCGTTATCTTTTATCGGCTTACGATTATTGATGTATTCAAAAACTTTTTTGGATTATATTTACTATCCGCAGCTATAAGTATCTCTAAATTACACTTAGCATTCTTAACTGATCTTTTAACCTGACGTCTAAGCTCGATAATCTATTAAAGTTAGCAACCGTGCCATTGCGCTTATTAAGCCTATACGCTCTGTTATGCTCGTTTATGAACTCACTTATTTCCCTAGTCCACCACTTGGGCCTATCATGATTTCTAGCGCGCTTGGGCCTACGAGGAATAAACTCCTTTTCGATATTCAAGAAACTTTCTTTAAACGCCTCCCACTGAAAATTTGCGTCATTACCTATAAATAAATTATCCCAGTCCACTACTCTCATCCTATCTGCAAAACTATCAAAATTAGTCCTACGAAAATCAGGGACTTCTTTTACATTACTGTCCTTACTGTTTTCCATCAATAGCTTAAACGTAATAATTTGGTGATCACTACATCCCAAACTCTCACCTACTTCTAAACCTCCGACTATATTAACGTCGTTCGTCATCACCACGTCTTAAATACTGTCACCGCGCGTTGGTTCGGTAACCATCTCGTAAAAAATTATCTTCCATGAACTCAACCACTCTCAAACCCTCCTCATTACCAGTAAAAGTCTCGTAATTAATATTAGGGCAGTTAAAGTCTTCGACAATTATACTTTTCCGATTATTAATAAAGTTACTAAGAAGCGAGTAAAATCTAGTATCGGTATCGAGTGGGTGAAGGGGAGGTCAATAAACAGCAAAATTAAAACTAATACTACGCTTCCTAACTTCAACGCATATCGCTTTAATTGCTGCCAGAAAATCTATCTTAACCTCGATAGCCTTAAGGGAATTACGAATGTACCGCAAAACGCCGCCACCAATCCTATGTAACCTATCATTAGTAAACAGATACTTACGTATTATCGGGACTACCAAACGTCATTTTCGTTTAAACTAACGAAAATATCACAACTTAACCTAACCATATCATCAAGTGTGCTCCCGTGTCGGGGTCAGTGAAATTGTACTTGTGATTGACCTTGAAATGCTCGAAACTAGCATCATTCAGTTCCTTCGTCTTTTATGAAAATGCCCGGGTAGGTCAACTGAATGCCCGGTTAGGTCAACTGTACGCCCGGTTAGGTTAATTGTACGCCCTTGATGATTGGTTAGGTTACGTTGTGATATTTTGGTTAGTTTAAACGAAAATGACGAGAGCAAAAATACATAATAAACAGTTTGGTACTCCCGATAATACGTAAGTACCGTAAAAAGTTTAAAACCCGCTATATGAAGTTCCCCCAAGTCCCGATATTTAACCACGTTTCGGTTATAGCAACTATATCGTAGTTCCCGGAATAAATTATCGCCTTAAATTCGTTCAATTTCTAATACTACGCGCGTTACAATAAAAGACGTTTAAATTATTTTTTGCCACGGATCGGCGTTTAAAACTATTTTTCATGTCGGACCCGCGTCTCCCGGACCCACAACGTTTAAAGAAGGCTTCGACCTGTACAGCTTTCGAACGTTCTCCTTGATTAACCTACCTAGCCTAGCATTCCCTCTTTCATTGAAATGCACCCGATCTTTTATAAAAAGGCTAGGATCACTAAATTCTGGTCACAGCTTTACGAAGGGTACATTTTCCTCAGCACAAATCTCTTCTAATTTAGTATTAAAATATACTGTTTTTGACGTAATCTTAAGACCCAAACCATGCCTTGGGGTAATACCTAGAACTAAAGACCGACCTGACCTTACCTTCAGGGACCTATTTAACCCCCTATATCTCTCCAGAAGGTCAGGCACTCTCGTATCGGGCCTATACCAGTCGTTGCCCCTACCATCGTCACCAACATCGAGGAGGCAACATCAATCCTATCTACTTCGTCTCTAATTCTGTCAATCCTGGCCCCTGGTAGACAGATCCTCCTCCTCTTGGTTGGGTTCCGTTCAACGAACTCTTTATCCATATGGCCCGCTAAAGAGTCCCCAATTAAAAGAGTTTCCCCCTCGTTCACATGCCTATCCAACTGGGCGAAAGGGTTCGAAACCTCGATAGCGGAGAGATTCTTATCACCTAACGTACGTGGTCTAGCCCCACCCTTAACTACTCTATATCCCTCCCCGTTTACTGATCTCAGACCAACCTTAACCCCTTCCTCAACTCTGTCTAACCTTCCCGATAAGCAACCTATACTAGAAACTTGGTTCCTAACCTCACCCTTCAACTTACTAACGTCTTCAAGATTAGTATAGGTTCTGCCTTCGCCAACTGTAAGCCTACCCCTGCCTTCATCAAGCGTCGCAAGTCTTTCCGTCACCTTGCTTACACTACGTTTTAAATCAACTATCTCTTCGCTTAACTCACAAAAGAAACAAACCGATCTCATGGTATTCGCCATAGGACCGCCGCTGTAAACTTTAAAATCAGTATACCACCGATTAACCCAACACCTAGCACACGACGCTTTCTGCGACGCCATCGCGCAAGTTAAGGTAGTTAACGTTTATAACCGTCAGAAGTTTAAGTTAAATTAAGCCGGCACGCAATGAAAATTTCTAAATCGCTAAAAACCACTAATATTCAGTTACTTAACTATAACAATGCGAATATAAACGCAAGTATATAAAATTCAGAACTTCCAAAAGTAAATTAATCGGCGATATTCAATAGTAGAAACAATATCAGAGAGCCCAGGAAATGCGTCCGCTCAGTGAGGAGTCTGGTTGAAGAATGATGACTTCCTTTTACGAACTGTGACTGGGGATGAGACTTGGGTACACCACTTTGAATCTGAAACAAAACCCCAATCTATGGAGTGGCATCACGCAGACACCCAACGTAAGAAAAAGTTCAAAATGACTCCCTCTGCAGGAAAGGTTATGGCCACGATCTTCTGGGACATGAAAGGGGGGATTCTAGTGGACATTATGAAGAAAGGACAAACAATCAACTCAGAGGCATATATTGCTACCCTACAGAGACTCAAGAGACGTATAAAGTGAGTTCGACTGGAGAGAAAACTGGAACATGTCCTTCTTTTGGACGATAACGCAAGACCACACAACAGTTTGCAAACAAGAGAGACCATCACAAAAATGCGCTTGACTGTGTTACCCCACCCTCCACAGCCCGGATGTGACACCTTCAGACTTGCATATGTTTGGGCCAATGAAGGATGCTATTCGTGGAAGAAAGTTTCAGAGTGACGATGAGGTTGTTGAGGAGGTTAAGAGGTGGCTGCAGCGGAAGCCAGCGGACTTTTACCAGTAAGGAATAAAGGTCCTTGTTTCGAGGTGGAGGAAAGCCGTAGAAAAAGATGGAGACTATGTGGAAAAATAAAAACTTGTAAAAAAGGTATGTAACTACTGTGTACAAAATTTCTGGAACTTACAAGGAGACGTGGAAAGGAAAAAAAAAGGTGGGGCAAAATATATTGAGAGGACCTCGTATATATATTATATATATATATATGACTTGACTTATATCCCATCCGGCTGAAGCCGGGTCGGGTCCCCAGATGGCGTCGTCGCTCCAGGTTCTTCTCGTTTGCATCTCCCTCCTGTAAACCAGGAAGGAAGGTGCGTCGGTTCGCCCGTACGCGGTATGCGCCATCATCAGAGGGTTTCTTGGCAAAATAAAGCAGCCGGTTTGCTATCCCTCTGCTGCTTGTTTGGTCCACGGCTCCTTATTCTGTATATTCGGAGCAGCCCTAGAACGAGGTTCTAGGGTTCCCTCATCCGCCACCCGAGGGACGCGCCTGGTAGGAGTGCTCTCTACTGTTGTGTTTAAGAATAATAATGATGACTATGTAATATGTGAAAATGAGTGCTTTGAAGCATAACCTTTTGCATTTTACAATGAATGCTTCGTTAAGAAACGAATCGATAACGTCAAATGAGAGTTAAGCAAAGAAAGATGGCGGAAAAGAATGAAATACTGTATACACTCTTTCAATAGTGAGACAAAGTCAACGAACTCGATCATATATATTAGGGTGGAGCGAAAAATACTTTTTTTCTAGTATGAAGTTCTAATAGTGATTAGAAGTTGCATTTAGTGGACCAAATATGCCTGCCAAAATATGAGTTCATTTGTTTAAAATTTTCAGCTGCCACCAGGGGGCTAAAGTTAACACAATTTTGTGTAAAAAGGAAAAAAATGCTTCTATTTTAGGTTTGTCAAACTATTATAAAATTTTATCTTAGAATTATCTAATAGTTTATTAAGATTCTTAAATGATAGGAATTCGTTTTGTAAAAATGCCTTTTCATATGCTTAAAATCTTCAGCTGCCACAAGAGAGCTGAAGTTAACACAATTTAGAGTAACTGAGTCATGTTGAGACTACACTGAATGTTGTGGGGGAGGGTTGTGGGGAGGGTTTGGTGTGAAGGAATTTCTTTCTGTGAGTCATTAGAACAGTGTGTTAACACTTGTCTTCTTAGGTAGTAGGCCTAGTCGCTCAGTTGATCGGAGAGTTTTTTAATATGATCGGAATATTATAAAACTTTATTTTAAAGTGATTTATATAGAGATAATATTTATTTTATTATAAAATGCTTGTTATAATGTATTATATAATTTTAGTTTATTTATATAATATATTATATATACTTATAAAATATATTATATTATTAATTATATAATGTTTTGATGTTACAGGATATTTTGTGATTGTGAATTTTTCTTAAAAATATTATGGCATCAAATACTAAATATAAACATTTCACTAGAGAACATATGAAGTGTGCCATATTTGAAGTACCTTGTGAGATGAGTGATATGCAACTACCAACTTATAACTGCATTATGAAAGATTACCTGTTCACAAAACATTTAGTGAAGGAGCAGATGAATAACAAGGAGCCTTCATTTTCTGAAATAGCAGAGGCAGTTTCCAAAAAGGTAGAAAATATTTGGAAGAAGGCCTCTTTGCCAATAGTTTCACATACACGCGTTTTACAGATGATGCGAGTGTACCATGATAAATACAGGTCCTTATTAAAGCCATACAAGTCACGCAAGGATCAGCCTAAGTACAAAAATCAGCTTGAAGAATTTGAAAACTCTTCAAAATGCACTTTGTTTGACATCTGCACCTGCAAATGTAAGGAGTTTAGGAGATGCTCATGTGAAAAGAGTAAGAAAGTCCCTCCAAAAGAGCAGGATTTTTTAAATGACCAACGAACACGCAGAATAATGGTGATAGGAAGCATTGACATAGCACACACAAGACGATTACAAGCAAGAGAACATCGAAAGGAAATGGAAAAAGCACGTCTGGAATCCTCACAAACAACTAGTGCTGCTATAACCAATACGTCCAACTTACAAATCGAAACAGAGACAAGTGAACTTCAACAACTAGAAGAGATATCTGAAGATAATGAGGAAGATACAACCTCGACTCATTTTTAAATGACCAACGAACACGCAGAATAATGGTGATAGGAAGCATTGACATAGCACACACAAGACGATTACAAGCAAGAGAACATCGAAAGGAAATGGAAAAAGCACGTCTGGAATCCTCACAAACAACTAGTGCTGCTATAACCAATACGTCCAACTTACAAATCGAAACAGAGACAAGTGAACTTCAACAACAACTAGAAGAGATATCTGAAGATAATGAGGAAGATACAACCTCGACTCAATATGTAATATCAGAAAAACAGATGCGTGAGCCACTGCCTTCATTAGCAATTACTTGTGATAGATTTAAAATGTCGGACAGAGCTGGGGCTGCTATTGCTTCTGCAGTATTGGCAGATCTTAAAATTGTTACTCCCGAAGACAAAGGGAATATTATAGACAGAAGTAAGCTAAGACGTGAAAGACAAAAACAGAGAAAGGAACTACAACAGATAGGAGAGCCAAAAACCATGCGGGGATTATACTTTGATGGCAGAAAGGATAAAACAATGATTCAAGTCCAGGAGAGTGATGGCTCTAACCACCAAAGAACCAAACGCGAAGAGCATATCAGCATAATATCTGAACCACACTCTCTGTACTTTGTACATGTGACACCTTCCAGTGGCAAAGCTAAATACATTTGCACAGCGCTAGTGAATTGCTTGAAAGGAATGTTGATATAGGGAACATCGTTGCAGTTGGCTGTGATTCGACAGTGGTTAATCACTGGTAGTATTGGAGGCACAATAAGATTATTGGAAGAAGCCTTTAATAAGCCATTGCAGTGGCTGATATGCCTTTTACACCTTAATGAACTTCCATTGCGCATCTGTTTCATCACTTGGATGGTACCACTACTGGACCAAGAGCATTTTCAGGAGAAATTGGCCGAGCACTTTCAGACTGTGAAAAGCTTCCCATAGTTAACTTCAAACCCATTGAAATTCAAGAGGACATGTGTGAAGTTGATGTAGATGACATAAGTACCGACCAGAAATACCTTCTTGAAATTCACAAGGCTATATCAAGTGGAACATTCTCAAAGAGTTAGTCATAAGAGTCCAGGCAATATATCACATTCAAGGTGGCTCACCACAGCAAACAGGACTCTGCGGTTATATGCAAGCACAGAGAATCATTCAGGCAATTTACAAGAATAGCTACTTTCATTGTTAGGGTATACGCACCAATGTGGTTTCAGATAAAGCGTAAACCATTATGCCAATATGGTGCTAAACATATGTGGCATATGATTGCAAGAAGCCGGTATCTCCGTGAAGAGCTTAGGAGAGTACATGACTCAGTCATTCAGCGAAATGCATATTACGCAAATCAAGAAAACATTCTCATTGCAATGATAGCTGATGAAAGGGAGCATGTGCGTCAGTTAGGATTTAGGCGTATCATAAAAGCAAGGGCATGCATTCAAGAAACAGATGTTATCAGGTATTTTAAGGTGCCAGAAATAAATTTTTATGCCAAAGACTATAGAGATCTCATTATGTGGCAAGATTTTCAGATAGCAGAACCACCGATAACCAAAGGAGTTTCTCTTGATGATATTGAATCATGCATCAAACATGGTACTACTCTTCATTCAGAATTATTTCAGTTTCCATGTCATACACAAGCCGTAGAGAGATGCGTCAAGCTCGTTACAGACGCTGCTGGATCAGTCTGCGGACCTACAAACAGAGACGGTTGGATTCGTGCTACATTAGAATCAAGGAAAAAACAGCCAAAATTTGACACAAAAGCAAATTACTAAATAGTCTTCAGCAAGAACCCTTTCTAGAGGGAGGTGGTTGGGGAAAGGGTGGTAACTCCGCTAAGGCACGAAATAACGTTTTTAACTGTCTCAAGCCAGTATAAAGGAGGAGAGACATCCTAATTTATTACTGTTCCCTTTTTCAAGTAAATACAGAATCATACTTAATTGTCATTTTTAAGTTAACTTCAGCCCTCTTGTGGCAGCTGAAGATATTAAGTATATGAAAAGGCATTTTTACAAAACGAATTTTTATCATGTAAGAATCTTAATCAACCTATTAGATAATTCTAAGATAAAATTTTATAATAGTTTCATAAACCTAAAATAGAAGCATTTTTTTCCTTTTTACCCAAAATTGTGTTAACTTTAGCCCCTGGTGGCAGCTGAAAATATTAAACAAATGAACTCATATTTTGGCAGATATATATCGTCCACTAAATGCAACTTTTAATCCCTATTAGAACTTCATCCTAGAAAAAAAGTATTTTTCGCTCCACCCTAATATATATATATACTGTGTGTATATATAGGATGTCCCAAAAAATCCCCCTATTTTTACTTACCCGCTATTTTATAATGGACAATAATATTGGACATGTATATTTTATTGTTGGGGTTTATATTCGACATATTCCTTTATACTAAATGCAAAAAACTTACTTCACTTTTCTACGTGAAGGTCAAAATATGATAATAAAAACCCACCTTAATAGATAGAGTTTATTTCCACAACAGTTTCGATGCCCATTCGCATCCTCTTCGGGTGGCTACAGGAAAACGAACGAACCAAAAACAAGAGGGAAAAACAGTCCAGGGACCATTAAGAAATTTGCACCTAGGTTAGATCCCGTTCACCCGACACTGGAAGGGCATTTTTTTTTAATTAAAGGGACCCGCTTATAAGTACCTTCGCACAAATTTAAAACTATCTTCTTGTTCAATACATACAGATTCTATTATTTTATTCTTTTACATAATTATTACATTTATTACATTTAATATTGCATTATTATTTATTACAGAAATTATAAATTTATTATTACATTGAAAATTACATTGTTGTTTATTATACAGAAAATATAAACCGTAAAACGAATGAAAAGGCGAGGAGGAAACAATCCAGAGACCATTAAGAAATTCGCACCTAGGTTAGAGCCCGTTCCCCCGACACCAGAAGGGTATTTTATTAAAGAGTCCCGCTTATAAGTACATTCGCAGGTCTCTGGATTGTTTGCTTACTCGCTTTTGGTTCATTCGTTTTTTCGGTAAAATGTAAATGGAATAATAAACGTAAATGTAAATGTAATAATGGAAGTAATAAATGTGGAAATAAATGTAAATGCAATAAATGTAATAACAAAGGTAATAAAATAAATGTAATAATAAGTGTAAAGGTAATAGTAATAAATGTTAAAAAAACGTAAATGCAATAATAAATGCAGTAATTATGTCAAAATAATAATAGAATCTGTATGTATAGAACAAGAAGATGGTTTTAATTTGTGCGAATGTACTTAAAAGCGGGACCCTTTAATAAAATACCCTTCTGGTGTCGGGGGAACGGGGGCTCTAACCTAGGTGCGAATTACTTAATGGTCTCTGGATTGTTTCCTCCTCGCCTTTTCATTCGTTTTTCGGTTTATAATTTCTGTATAATAAACAACGATGTAATTATCAATGTAATAATAAATTTATAATTTCTGTAATAAATAATAATGCAATATTAAATGTAATAAATGTAATAATAAATGTAATAATTATGTAAAAGAATAAAATAATAGAATCTGTATGTAATAAACAAGAAGATAGTTTTAAATTTGTGCGAAGGTACTTATAAGCGGGTCCCTTAATAAAAAAAAAAAATGCCCTTCCGGTGTCGGGTGAACGCGATCGAACCTAGGTGCGAATTTCTTAATGGTCCCTGGATTGTTTTTCCCTCTTGTTTTTCGTTCATTCGTTTTTCTGTAGCCACCCGAAGAGGATGCCCGTGGGCATCGAAAATGTTGTGGAAATAAACTCTATCTATTAGAGTGGGTTTTTATTATCATACCTTTAAACATATACCTAAACATTTCAATCTTTCATTACTCAATAATAAATACTGTATTAAAACCGTTCTTTCACCATTTCATACTTAAAGCAATAACTTTTCCTAATTTAGTAGAAATTAGGAAACGTTGATGCCGCTACCTATAGACTATGGCCTAATAAAGTCATAAAAGACCTTACTAAGCTATAGTTTTTAGGGAAAGCTAAGCCTCTACTCTTCGGCTGGGTGGAGAACCTCCACACTTTGCTTGTGAAACTCTCATCTTTTTTGCAAATGAGCCAGTGAAATGGCCCTATTCTCACCTAATCTCACACACCTGACTTTCTTTTGTGGGGTTACGTAAAATACAGGATCTATTCTACCGACACTTGAAGACCTAAAGACCAAAGTCTATGAGGTAATCAACAACATCCCAGCTGAGCTATTTCCAAAAATTATGTGAAACATTTGTGTAAGGTTGAATATTGTGTTAGAAAAAAGTGACGATTACACTGAACATGATGTTTAATTAAGATTAATAAACTCTTATGTTTTACGTACCTATTGCGTTTGTCTTCGTTTCTAGATTCCGTTTTTTTTAGCTGAGAAAATTTATTTAGTAAAAGGGGCATCATTTTCGGACACCTGGCATATATAGGATGAATCTCACAATTAAATATTTTTCCTTGTGAGTGTGCGTCATATATATTGACAAATGAAAATTCGAACGAATTAAAGATTTTAGGATTTGCTGGGAATTGAACACAGACCTCATGAAAGTTCGTCATGTGTGCAGACCACTAAACCATGAGTAACTCCGCTTTCTGTTTTCAAATTTTCCCGCATAAACGAAGATCCAATAAGATCAGATGCTGAAGGATAAACACATAGTCATAAAGTAAATATACTGACAAGGGGTAAAGTTCGGTCACTCGTGGCGCAGTGGTCTACACACACGTCCGATAATTATGAGGTTCGATTCGCAGGGAGTCCTAAAATTTTGTTTTTTCGAGTTTTCATTTGTCAATATACTTGTGTGTGTAACCTTGGTTAACCTTGGTTTTGCTTCAGCCAGAATTGTTCATTCTGACGAACCTCAAGCTTGTCACTCCAGCTTAGACCTACAGCTTAACGTGGAAGCTGAACCACGACCCAACACGGGTGGTCAGAAATTACAAAAGTCTTTGTCTGAACTCGATCTCACGACCTCTCGATCAGCAGCCCAGTGTCTTAACCACTACGCTACCCAGATACCCATTTATCTACCATGGATTAGCTGTGGGCCGCCTAACGTCACCAGGAATCGAACCCTGGGTCCATGGATTCGTAGTCAGCGATGCTAACCACTACATCACTGAGGCGCATATATATATATATATATATATATAATATATATATTACAACTCACAATGGTACCCTGAGATACTTTTATGTTACACACTGACCCAACGTGGGCAACGGGTCACTAGCAAGGTGACCCAAAAATATAGCTTCCCAGCTTGGTAAATGGCTGATGAGGGAAGCTATATTTTGGGGCCTCTTTCCATATAATATTTAAATAAAACTGACACCTAACATATACTGTACACTGTACAGTATAGTATGTATATATATAAATATATATATATATATATATATATATATATATAAATAAATCCTATGACGCCATACACGTACCGTTTCGGAAGAGTTCAATAAAAACATAATTTGTTGGATTTGGGGTTCTTTCTTTACTCTCACACTCTCCTTTCTGAGGGAGGGATTACATCATTAAAATTTCCTATAGACGATTTGGGTAGCGCTACGGAGCAGGTATCAGTTTTCTGAGCTAAGACCTATCAACATAAGTGGTATTATGAACTTGGGCCTATTAACATACGTGGTGTTACAAACTTGGCCTATTAGCATACGTGGTGTTGCAAACTTAGGCCTGTCAAAGAAATGAAAAAGAAATTGAACACGGCACTTATTACCACTGTTACTCCTCGGGCGGAGTCACTGGTTCTCAATCTTTAGTTTTCACTGGGTACTAGGGTGGTCCTTAGCTATACTGTATAGGGGAAAATTCAAGTTAAGAAATTTAACTGCGCTACCCTCGGATTTCGTTAGGAAAACCGAAAAATGGTCGCAGACAAAATTTCACATGAATCGGAGAATATTTACTGATGCCACATTAGGGTGGTCCTTATTTTTGAACTCTCGAAATTCAATGTGACTACCCCTGGATATTGTTACTAGTCTCAAAGAAGTGCTGTAAGCAAATTTTAGCTCAATCGGCTTATATTATCTGCTATATTATCTCAATATTTCCCCCAAAATGGAGAAAATTCAACGACCTTCAATGACCTTCATCAGTCATCGACAAGTGCAAGTATTCGCACTTCCGGTGTTTGTTTGTCTCCTCCTGCACATTTGGGTTCAGAACATTGTATCTCTAATATTATCTCTTGGTTGCTGCTGTTCTGTGTGTTAACGGAGTGTTCCTTCTTCCTCAGGTGAATCTCGAGAATGGCGTCGACAAGGACGTCTACTGAAGTATGGTTAGTTGGCCATCCAAGAAAGGAATTGATTGGAGAGAAGCTTCCTTCTTCGGGAGAAGTACTCCAGCGCCTGTTCCAGCTACGCTACGGGAGAAAATGTCCCTCCGTGAGGCTGCATCGACTGTTTGCCGAGATGTAGGGCACTTTTGAGAGAGGGCCAGGATTCTGACCACAGCAAACAGAAACAGCATCCCGAAGATCGAGGGTCTGTATGAAGAGTGGCGGGGTCTTCGAAAGACGAACAGTAAGAAGTCGGAAGCAGAAGAAAGGAAGAGGGAGGCTTTCCTTCAGAAATTGGAGGAACTCTTCGACGTCGCCCATGCCGATGGCAACAACTTGATCAAAAATGAAGACGACAAGGAGTTCCTGATGGCGCAGAGGGAGAAAGGAAGGCGGGGCTGCATGATGGGAGTGGATAAGAAGCTGGCGGAGGAGTCCTGGAAGTTGAGCCGAAGCCGCGCTGAGACAGTACGTCAGGAACAGGACATGAAACGCCGCCAAGAAGAAACCAACGTGGTGGAGCTGGAGAGCTCTTCCAGTAGCAGCGCCCTTGGGACGGCGAGCGATGAGGACTCTATAGCAGCGGGTCCTTCTACCTCTATGGTGGCACCTCCGAAACGACGACGAGCATCCGGAGCCCCGTTAACTCCAGCCATAGCCGCAGGATTAGATCGGACTAAGACCACCGATTGCCATGCTGCATACGTCCTGACGGCAGCTGCTTCTGCGTATGAACGAGACCCATCGACGGTGGCCCTGAACCAGCAGAATATCCGCCGAGCCCGCATGAAGTTGTGTCAGGAGACAGCTGAGGTCTTGAAGGAGTCCTTCGATCCAACTGTGCCCCTCATTATCCACTGGGATGGTAAGATCATTCCCGATCTCACTGGTGGCGATGCCGCTGAGCATCATCCGATCTTTTTTTCTGGCGAAGGAATGTTGAAGCTGCTATGCGTGCCCAAACTTCCTTCCGGCACGGGCGAAGCCATAGCAAATGCCACCATCGAGGCTCTGGATGAGTGGGGTATTTCAGATCGTGTCAGAGTAGGCTGACCATATTTCCTTGAGACAAAAACGGGACATTGGGATGGCAAAAAAGGGACGGGGGTTATGTAATATTCTGTATTCATGAAAAAGTAAGTACATAAACCGGGACAAAATTGACATTTTTATTAAAACGACGGGACGGCCAGGAAATATTAAAAAAACGGTACTGTCCCGTTCAAAACGGTACGTATGGTCAGCCTATGTCAGAGGCATGTCCTTCGATACGATGGCAAGCAATACGGGAGTTCGTAGAGGAGCTTGCACACTCATCCAGCAAAGGCTCGACGTTAACCTCCTCCATCTTGCCTGCCGTCACCACATGCTGGAAATTGTGGCCGGGTAAGTCTTCACTCTCTGCTTCAGGCCTTCCTCTGGTCCAGACATCTCCTTCTTCAAGAGGTTCAAGCAGAGGTGGGTTTTTTTTACTTGAATGACTTCGAACCGATGAAAGATGACTCCGGGGCTGGGCTTCTGCAAGTTCCAACTCCAGGAGGCACAGCAGCGGGACGACTTCCGTGAGTTGCTGAAGCTCACCATCGCAGTCATGAGGGGCGTTCCCCCTCGTGGTATTCGGTTCATCCGTCCCGGTGCTTACCACCGCGACCGATGGATGGCTCGGGTCATATACGCCATCAAGATCTTCCTCTTTCGCAACCAGTTCGAGCTCAGTCCACGAGAGAAGCGAAGCCTCAGCCGTTTCGTCCCATTCGCGGTGACGACATACATTACCGCTTAGTTCGAGGCCCCGCTAACTGCTTCTGCACCAGCCAACGACCTTTGCTTGTACAAGCAGCTGGTTTCTTGTGAAGACGGAGAGATTGCCATCCCGGGGTCCAAGGCTTTTGGCAGGCATCTATGGGATCTGTCGGGAGAGCTGGCTGGACTGGCGTTCTTCGACGTAAAGGTCACCGCTGAAGAAAAGAAACATGTTCGCTGCTCTCCAAGATGAAGGATCCGAGGACTCACCAAAGCGGATTTGTGTCCCCGCGGATGCCACCCTGAAGGACAAGACGGTGGCCAACTTCGTCACCTCGCGGTCTCGGCACCTCTTCGCTGCTCTCGACCTCCCCGACAGGTTCCTCGGTGTGGGAAACCCGAGAGGATTACGAGGCTGCTTCTCGACGCATCCGAAGCCTCTGTGTGATCAACGACTGCGCAGAGCGAGAAGTGAAGCTGATTCAGGAGTTCAATCCTGTCATCACCAGGAACGCAGCGCCAGTTCCTCCTCCAAGCTATTGAGGAGCATCGGAGCCGTTTTCCGGATGCGCGGAAGAGCACTCTTGCCTAGAAATAGGCAACAATACAATGAGTGGGAGTAGGGCTCCATGAGAGTAATATTGTACCTCTCTTAATATATGTTATTGATGCACTTCCCGGACTTTGTTTGTCTCCTCTTTTTTTCTTATTTTCAAATTAAACTATATAATCGATTGATGTTTGAAATATAATTCCATTGGAAAAAGTTTTATTTTCAGTTCTAAGGTTCCGTTCCATCATCCCCAAATATATGGGGTTTGACACCGTAGACTATATAACACTATCAGCGTACTAGTAGCGTACTGACAACCAATGTGGCACCAGATAATATAAGCTGATTGAGCTAAAATTTTGCTTACAACACTTTTTTGAGACTAGTAACAATATCCATGGGTAGCCGCATCGAATTTCGGAAGTTCAAAAATAAGGACCACCATACTGGGCACTCGCTACTCGATTTGGGAATGAAATCCAAACAAGTTTAAGAAAATAGAATGTTATTAACGAAAAAACGATGAAATATATAAATATGAATAAATTGTGAATGAATCGGTGTTTTGTTTAAACTTTTCAAATATTTCAAGGATCCCTTATCACTCCTTCTCGGACTCCTAAAAGGAAGATTTCAGCCTTCGGTGGGGTTTTTGAAACGCTCCACGTCACTTCCTTCTCTCTCACGGTCCATCTCTCCCCCTGACACTCTCGACTCCACTTTACTTTCTGACTCTCTCTGTATCTGTTACTCTGTGTCTCTTCCAACTCTGACTCTCTTTGTCTCTTTCGTGTTGCATTGCCTTTTTCTTACTTCATATTTTGCTGTTCCATTCTCGCTTGACACGTTATATGTTCTTTAATTATTTATCTACAAACCTAAAACTTAAAAGACAATAATGTATACATGATGTTTCTAGTTTTTATAATTTCCTACCTATTCTACAGTATTCAACTCACTTTATTCGCCTATTTTCTGATATTTAATTGCTAACTTATATTATTCTAATACTATCTAAAAACTAAGCTATCTTAAAGAACCTGAGTGAACAGGACTATAGGAGGGGATCACGTGATGCCAAACCGATGCCTGATTGGCTGAACACGAATACGAGTATGAACCAAACGAAACCTGTTGTTCTGGCTTCGTGGTTTATGTTACGCACTCTCGTCCAAATTCAGAATAGGCCTATTTCCTATCTTTTTATAATCTATCTATTAAACCTAATTTACATTTATACATTATAAACTGTCATTCTATATTCATTATTAACTCCCAGTTTCACAGTCCCAACAAATTAAAAAAAATGTAAAACGTTACCACTCGGTAATGACAGTTTCGTTTTTTAAATTTTATTACTATCACCAAAAAGATTTTTATTGTCTTCTTTAGCCTGTAAAAAAATAAATACCAATTAGTAATTTTGTATGCTTTTTTACAAATTTCACGTTCCTAGTCGAATTATTTTCTCGAAACTGTGCATAAAAATTAAACTTTGTTTAAGAGTTCTCGAGAAATGATTATCGTTGTTAATTAATATCATAATTAATATACTGGAGAGAAGTGAATGGATGTGGTCCCAGTTGAAAATAACTCTAAGGGAAAACAATCGAATATTTCAATAAAATTAGTCATCTATTTTGAACCCGTTTTTATTTCGTTGAAAGCTTTTGAAAATTCAGAAAAAAATAACAAAAACTACCAATAAAAAATTCCGAAACCTTAAAATTAATTTCGAAATGATGTTTCGTCAAAAACAACTTTTCCAATATTTGTAATTAAAGTGTGAACCTTCAGTGACTTAAATTAATAAAAAACTATTGATTTATTGCCTTATCGGTTGTAATACGAGTATATATATATATATATATATATATATATATATATGGGGGGCAGGGGTGTACAAGGATGAAAAACTCTTTCGTGCCTTACCACATTTCTTTATAGAAGAAAAATGCTTAATTCAATCTTTATTCTTATTTTAATCCCCTTTCAAAATGCATATACAGTAGAACATGCAAATCTCTCTCTCTCTCTCTCTCTCTCTCTCTCTCTTTGACCCAATTATAATATATATATATATAAAGTCTCGGATTGAAAGTAAATGAGTTAAAAATTTAGTTAATTCTGAACTTTAACATTTGTACCTGTAATAAAAAGAAGCAAAATAATAATAATAATAATAAACTAAGTTTCATTTGCAGACATGAAAAGTTTTAGCTTTTCGTGGTTATTTTTCGCGAGATTTCTTACATCGTAATCTCCATTTGTTTTGTTTTTCTTTTTTGTTGTGTTTTGTTTCTAGTTGTTTGCTTTGATGTGTTTGAAGTTGTAAGATTTCCTATTTTTACTTTCACTCGTTTTTGTTTAGATCCTTTTCGCTTTGAACTTCTGCCAAATTTACTTTTAATTTTATGTCGAATTACTTATTTATTTATTTATTTATTTACTGTATTTATTTTTGTCTTTGTCTCGGTTCTGCGTTGATTTGTGTTTTACTTCCTGTTTTTCTCTTATTGCGCTTTCGTCTAATAAGGATGTCATTAGACGAAAGCGCTTGAGCACCTTCTGTTTCCTTTTTCCTTCGTGGTTATTTTCATCATAAATATTATTCACGTGTTACTTTCGTGAAATAATTTTCATATATATATATATATATATATATATATATATATATATATATATATATATGCGTACGATATCTATATATACACACTGTATATATTAATATTGAGGTGTGTGTGTATATATAATATGAGGTTTCGGATATAGTAGGCTAGGTGTAGCTGTAACCCCTAGATCCTGTCCCAAAGCTGGATCTTATCTACTTTGCAGATAGCTGGTGAGGGAAGCTATATTTTTGGTGCCGGGCTAACATCATGAAAAAGAAAAAAACTATAGTGTTTGTCATTTACCATTACTTATTCGGACTATAGTGGATTTAATTTTCCCAAAAGAGTTCCTTGTTCCATGCACGGTCTGTGAATATATATATATATACACAAACTCAGAATGGTTCCCTGAGAACATTATATGTTAAACACAGACCGTGCATGGAACAAGGAACTCTTCTGGAAAATTAAATCCACTATAGTCCGAATAAGTAATGGTAAATGACAAATACCATAGTTTTTTTCCTTTTTCATGATTTTAGCCCGACGTGGGGAACGGGTCTCTCGCAAAGAGATCCCATAAATATAGCTTCCCTCACCAGCTATCTGCAAAGCAGACAGGATCCAGCTTTGGGACGTGGATCTAGGGTTTAAAGCAAGCCTAGATCCCTACACTCAGAACCTCTATATAAGTAAAAGACTCGTTGCATTCACGTCGTGTTGAATAAATCAAAGAAAAAGGGGTAACTATTGTATTTTTAGCCAAAAAAAAACCAAAACTTAAACCTCAACCGGGACATTGAGCGTCCACTTTTCAAGGCACGAAACACGTCCGTTTAGTATACACAAACTCAGAATGGTTCCCTGAGAACATTATATGTTAAACACAGACCGTGCATGGAACAAGGAACTCTTCTGGGAAAATTAAATCCACTATAGTCCGAATAAGTAATGGTAAATGACAAATACCATAGTTTTTTTCCTTTTTCATGATTTTAGCCCGACGTGGGCAACGGGTCTCTCGCAAAGAGATCCCATAAATATAGCTTCCCTCACCAGCTATCTGCAAAGCAGACAGGATCCGTTGCCCACGTCGGGCTAAAATCATGAAAAAGGAAAAAAACTATGGTATTTGTCATTTACCATTACTTATTCGGACTATAGTGGATTTAATTTTCCCAGAAGAGTTCCTTGTTCCATGCACGGTCTGTGTTTAACATATATATATATATAGATATATATATATATATATATATATAGTGATGTAGCGGATGTCATTTTTTTCACATCCGCGGATGCGGATGCGGATGAGGATGTTTGATTTCAACATCCGCGGATGCGGATGCGGATGCGGATGTCTACATTTTCGTTATTTTTTAGGATATATTCGAGATTTGTTGTGTTTAACGTATATAATAAGTTATTATATAGAGAGAGCTGTAGCTATAATGTAGTATAATTGATTAATTGTACAATAATTGCTGTACTTTTCTCTGAACATATAAAATAATATCAAGCATCTAACTAATATAGAAATCAATTAGTGAATTCGTCTGCAAATAAATTCGTTATATTTTGTTGAGTTTCAGCCACAATTAGAAACCATAATTGTGTTACCAGGATGCGGGACGTGAACCCAACTCAAATGCACCCCACCGACCTCTTTCCCCAACCTCCACCCTTATAGAAAGAGATCTTTAATTAGCTTGATAACTATTTATATTAAGTTTAAAGTTTTATTAGGCATATTTATAAGTGAGTAATTAAAATAAAGTAAACTAAGATGTTCATCGTTTAATGTTCAAACTTAATTATAGGAAGGTTATGCTTAAGGAACATTAATTTTTCTGCCTTTTCTGCTGCCAGTCTGTTTCTCTTTTCATCATATATTAATCCAGCACTGCTAAATAATCTCTCGCTTGGTACGTTTGTTGGAGGACAGGCTAAATGTTTCCTTGCAAATTTACTCAAGTATGGATAGATATTCTGCGTATTTTTCCACCAACTAATAGGATTGTCACATGCAGCCAGGCGTTTTTCTTGGTGATAGCTCTCGATCATTTTTACTACATCTTTTGACATCGCGTAGGTCTCGTCATTGCTGCTTGACTCAAGAAACTGAGAGACAGATTCTGTGATAGATTTGCTTGTTGAAGGTGTTGGTTCTGTCACTGAAACTTTTATTCTTTTGGTGGGTGGCGAAGCGACAGATTCAAGAGATTGAAGCTCTTCAACTGCTTTGCCAAGTGATGATTTAACTCGTTCTAATGTACTAGGTGAAAATAACAGCTTTGTAACGTGGATCTAAGTAGGTTGCAAGAGAGTAAGTTCATACAAGAACAGCCTCTCGTCTTGTCGCTTGCATCACTTTTGCGCACAATGAACTAGTTCTATTAATATAGTAGAATTTGATAATTTCCGCTTATTAATGACATTTTATCTCAACGGTCCACATCCGCACGACATCCGCAGTCCAAAGTGCGGATGCGGGTGCGGATGCGGATGCGAGAAAATGTGCGGATGTTCCGCGGATGCGGATGCGGATGCGGATGTGACCTACATCACTAATATATATATATATATATATATATATATAGAGGGTGTCCCATAAGTCCGGCATCATAGGAGAAACTCATATTTTTCTATTTCTACAAACCATAATTCATATTTTTCTCTTTCTACAGGCCATAATGTCTGTGAGCAAGGAAGAACGAATCCAGATAATTCTACTCATACGAAATCGGAGTCAAAGAGAGGCCGCTGCTGAATTTAACAGACTGCATCCAGACCGCGAGCCAATAACACAGAGTTGTGTCAGCAGACTTGTTGCAAAGTTTAAGGAAACAGGATCCATAGAAGATAAACCACGCAGTGGACCTTCAAGGAGGTCCACGGACGATGATACAGTGACTGCTATCCTGGAACGAAGAAGGAAATTTCCCAACATGGTTCCAGCAAGACGGCGCTCCTGCACATTACAGCACCCAAGTAAGGGAATAACTGTACCAACAATTCCCTGGTCATTGGATAGGACGTCGAGGGCCTGTGGAATGGCCAGCTAGAAGCCCGGATCTCACGCCACTAGATTTTTATCTCTGGGGCCACTTGAAAGCGCTGGTATACGCAGAGAAAATTAGGAGTGTTGAACATTTGCGGCAACGCATTATTGGGGCATGTAACACCATTACTCCTGACATCATTCACCGTGTGCTTGCTGACTGGGTATCACGTCTGAATTTGTGTATTGAAAACAATGGTGGACATATTGAGCACGTTCTGTAAATAAAAGCTTTTGTTTTGCCTTTTTTTATTATTTTTCCTCTGATGCCGGACTTATGGGACACCCTGTATATATATTTTTTAAACAAATGTTATTGTTTGTTCGTAATTCGTAATGATTAGAGAAGTTTTTATGATAAAAAAAATTTAAAGGTGAAACTTAAAAGGACATCTAGTAACTTATTTTAATATTCCATAGTGTACATCGGTTCTTTATCGCGAGATTAGCGGTTTTCCACAATAAATATGTATGCTTTAAGCAGTTATACACATGGAGATGATAAATAAAAAAAAACTCTATACATAGATAGTTGTTTCATTCATTCATATAAAGAACCAATAATGGCTAAATTCAGAAATTCTGTTATAAAGCAATTAACACAGATACTGACTACGAAGTTTGTTTTATATAAGTCTTTTTCGTGTCAGCGGAAGATCTCTGTCCTAAATATTTTGCGTAGAAACTGTTGTATTTTTAGGAATTTGACCTCATAAATACGTCATATTTTCGGGATGTGAACAGAATATAATCAGGAACAACCTTCTTAAAATAAGTTGTGCATTCACTAAAATTTAATTTGTATTCACTAGAAAAGAGAAGGCGAAAAGGCCAACTTATTCTAGTTTTTAAGATATTAAATAGATTTGATAATGTCACTTTCGAGCTCCTTTTTAAATTAGATAATGAGACCGTAACCAGAGATAATAGATTTAAACTTAGGGTAGAAGATTTAATAGCGCAATAGCCCAAAATGTTTTTTTTTCTTATAATATCGTTAATTTTTTGGAATAATGCTCGGCGTAGGTCGGAGGTTAGCGTGTTTAAGAATAGATTAGATAGATATTTTTTACAAATCGAGTTCTGATTGATAGTTGGACTCGAGCTAAGCACGGAAAGAGCAAATGCGGTGAGACGAGTAATTGATGCTTCCATAAAACGATGATTCCTTCTACTTAATAAATTAAAAAAACAAGACGCGTGGTATATATTTGACTGTGTTGTTTAGTGTTTCGCGCTATCCTTTTTTCTCTTTTTACTACCTCAAATTTTCGTGTGTGTTTGGGTAAACGAGATAATGTAGAGTATATGCATAGTGTGAAAATTATTGTTTCTGAGTTGGGGTATGCGTGATGTGAGGATTGCACTTGGAATTTTCTGTAACTACTCACTTCCCTACCTTTCCAACTTCACTGCCTTCTTTGGATACCTTAGAGTGGACCCTCAGATCCTTGGTAGCCTGTAACGTCTGTAATATGTTTTTAATACTCAAAGACAAGAACAAATTTATATCAAACTTTGTAATCAAAACTTAGTAAGATCTAATTTGGCGAGTTGTTGTCGTTTCAAACTTCTAATAAACTGCGGTATATGGTATTCAGACACTAAATGCAGCTCTAATTTCTAATGCACAACTGATCTTGCGCAAAATACTGTGTATATATATACATATATATACACACAGTATACACATTACATTATAAAAATTCTCATTTTCCAAGTGAGACGGGGTGAGAAGGCTACAAGCCCGCATATAAAATACAGAAGGTAATGAAGAAGAAACCAGCGGCTCCCCCAACGTGGCTAAACTCCACACATGCGGCGCTTCGTACACTACACGTGGTGGTGCTTCCATGCTTTGTCAAAAATAAAAGAGTCTCAAATTTACACACTTCTAACAAACCATTCCATTCTAACCTACTTCTAGTCACTTCTCGTGCATCACCCAGATGAAGTCCACGCTTACTCATGCAATCATTTACCACTTATAAAAGCCATGTACTGTATACCTCGCAATCCCTTTCACATGCTTTCTCAATCACTCGTCTCACTGTAAACACTTGATCCACAAAGCTTCTTCCACCTCGAAACTATCCTCGCTCATTGCTCAGCAATCATGCTGTAATACCACGAACTCTGTCTATCACTATCCTATCATACATCTTCCCCACCACAATCAAATGACTTATACCTCTATAGTTCTCATATTCACTATCATTTTCATTTTGTACAGTGGAACAATTATTGCTTGATTTCTTCCACTCTTCAGACATAGTCCCATTTGTCTATGCATTCTGACATATGCACCACAACCACTCTAACCCTTTCAAACCTTCATAATTAATCATTTTCCCATAGACCCCATCCACACTTGCTGCTTTTCCATTTTTTAGCTTGCGAACCGCCATTTCACTTTACCATTGGTTTTGTTCTCAGGCATTCTATCACATTCCCTCCTGACACCATCAAATCCCATCATATTTTTACTCGTATTTTCAACCCTCTTATCTCTTCCACCCATCAAACCCTGGAAATATTCCTTCCATTTGTTCTGTAGATCCACATCCGCTGTGAGCATTCTTCCATTTTCATCCTTTACTCTCAAATTTTCTTTCTTGGTTTCATTAGTTTCATTTGTGCACTTTTGCACGTCCTTCTTTGATTTTCTTCTCTATCACAATTACACTGTGCACACCTCAACCATTTCCTCCTTTTATTCTTATATATATGAGGCGTCTCGCGGCCCAATGACGAATCAACCAACGGGCGAAAATTCTGTTTTCTAGGCCATAGTAAACTTCATCCTTTTCTGTATCATGTACCAAGGCGTCTTTTTAATCATATATATATTCACTCATTTAATCACCATAAAATTATAGGAAAAATGTAACAAAAACAATCAAAATTCGTCCATTCTTTATAAAGTTATTGCTATAATTTTCGACTTTTTATAAAGTTTTTGCTATAATCTTCCAATCTTTATACCTTTATTGATAATTTACCTTATAAAAACTTTAAAACGCGTCTGTTTTATCATTTAATCATTCACTCATTCAATGTTCATAAAATTACTTACAAAGTTAGGAAATAAAACATCGAATTACATCTATTTTAGTAGAGTTATGAGTATTTAAACTTTCGCAAACTTTAAAGCCGTTTTCCTCAAAACTTTTGGCTCATTCGGCATTGTGCCGCGGGATTCCTGATTATATATATATATATATATATATATATATATATATATATATATATATATATATATATATATATATGTGTGTGTGTGTGTGTTGTGTGTGTGTGTGTGTGTGTGATGTCTGTCTGTATATGATGATGTCTGTCTTTTCTGTGTTCATTTATACACGCCTAAACGGCGAGGTTAATGTACACCAAATTTAGTGTACACATTAAGGGAGAATTAGGGAAGATTTTATTAACACACCCGCCCCTCCCAGTACACCCTAATGGAGAATTGGGAGGGGACCTCTTAAACGGTTAGGGTACGCATAAACAGCTAGGGTAATCTATACCAAATTTAGTCTACTAAGTAAAGGAGTGCCAGAGAAAATTTTACTAACACACCCGCCGCTCCCAGTACTCCCGTAGGTTGTGTTTCGGGGCCTTTGCTGCGTAACACCCAGCGGGCGTTCTAGTATATACATAGGAAGAGAGAGAGAGAGAGAGAGAGAGTTAATGTGATATACTGTTCGTATATAATATTGTAAATAAATGTGGATGAAAGTTATATTATTAATCTTTACAAAGAATTTTAACCTTATTCAGTGTTGAAAATTCGTTGTTGATACTTTGATGATGGATAACTATAATGTAACCAGTGTCCGTAACAGTAATGAGTAGTAATAGTAGTAATAGTAATATGAGCGTTTATCATCTTATTGATCCCAGTAATCCTGTTAATTCATTTGCCACGGACGAAGTTACCCTTCTAAATTAATCACCGCTGTGTATAGTCGATTGAATAAATCCAGTTGTGAAACCCTACTTTCTCCTAGTGGGGGACTGGAAAGGAGCCTCCTAAACGGCTAGGGCAGTGATGGCGAACCACTGACCCGCGGGTCAAGTACTGACCCACGAAGCAATTTTTAGTGACCCACGAGCTCTTATTTAAATAAAATATGACTAACTTTTAATATTTTCTGCTTTACAGTTTTAAAATTATTTTATTCTCTCACCGAAATAAACAGCTGATACACATTGAAATGTTTTTAAACGTATAGTATACGTTTAAAAACGTGTGTGTGTGTATGACAACTTACAATTCATCTAATTCCCCCATACTATTCAATTTGAAGATCTTCATTTATCAGCTTTTCATTGGCTTGACAGTGGTAATTTAGAAATGGAATTAATTGACTTCCAAGAAAATGCAGTATGGAAGACTAAATTTATTGATCTTAAGCTGAAGTTACAAGAAAAGGAATTGGAGTCATCAATTTTGGGTGTAACCAGAGAACAACAGTCAATAGAAAGAGCAGAGAATCTTATTCTTGCAGAATGGAACCCTTTATCAAATTCTTTTGCATCACTGAAAAAGCTAGCATTAGCTCTGCTAATAATGTTTGGTTCATCTTATTCATGTGAACAGTTGTTTTCCTCCATGAATTTCGTCAAATTCATCACTAGGAATCGCCTTGGCACAGATGTGTGCTGCATGTGTGAGACTAAAGACAACTAAATATAAATCTCGGATCAAAACATTAGCAGCTAAAATCCAACAACAAGTTTCTCACTAAAAATAGTAAGTAAATAAATTATTGTGACCCAATTTCGTTTTTTTTAAATCAAGAGTAACAAAAATGACCCGCCAGCAAAAAAGGTTTGCCACCAATGGGCTAGGGTAATCTACACCAAATTTAGTCTACGCATTAAGGGTAAGAAAAAAAATGGAGTTTCACCAGGACCTTTTGAATCGACTGTATCTCATTCACAAGCAGAGATGCAGTTTTTTACTTTAAGATGTATCAGAGATTATAACTAATTTATGAATGCATCAATGAAAATTCTTCACCGATAAAATGAACATAACAACAATGAAATGATTGCAATATTACAATAAGTTTAACACGAAACAAACAGTTGTTAATTAGACTAGTCATGATAATTTATTTAATTTGACCTTAAGCTTTAGGCTTTACTGGGCTCTCAGATTGATTAAAAGATAAAACATATCAGTTCAGATGCAAATTTTTTAGGTGAATGTTGACTACAGTATACTTTTATATCTTTTGTGGGTGTTTCTTATTTTAATACTCTTAGTAACTGCTGAGGACCACCTTCTTGGTCGAAAGTAATTTCAGTATGTTATGTTCTTTTGGATTTTTATTTGTTAAATATCTGTTTGGTTCTCCTCATCGTGAAGTTTAGGAAAAAAATTCGCCTACGAACATAAAATATCTAAAGAGCATAGAAAATTAGTAATTAGTAATGATGGAGTTTTGTTTTTGAAATTGTATTACTGTCACCAAAAAAAAAAGAAATATCTAGAGAAAACAGAATATTACCAATGCGCCTTGGTGGTGTAGTTGTTATCGTCGCTGACTACCTACGAATCCATCGGCTCCAGGATCGAGACCCGGTGACGACAGGCAGCGTGCAGCAAAACCCAGCTGTTGATCCCTCCACACAATAAAGAAATTGGTTGGTAGATAAATGGGTAGCCTAGTTAAGACGCTGGGTTGCTGGTAGGGCGTGGTTCGGATTCCACGTTAAACTGTAGGTCTAAGGTGGAATAACAGCTTGACCTTCGTCGGAATGAACAATTCGGGCGGTAGCAAAACCAAGGTATTCATTTTTTATGCTTTTCGCAACTGCTATGTTTCTAGACGAACTTTTTTCCGAAACTGTATTTTTACAATGAATAAAAGTTACTTATATTAAATTTTTTTAAATATTTAATATCTGAAACTGAAAACCTAAAAAAGAACCAGGCAAGAATTCATAATTGGTTAATTAAGTGAAGCAATAATCTTACGCGATTAGTAGGAGGGTTCTCCGCTTTTTATGATGGAGTGATAATACACCGTTGTTCCAAACGATCAGTTATTTTTAAATTGGGCAATTTTTTTCAACCAAATATGATTTTTGTTGAAATTTGACATTTTATATTCCTATAAATAGACTTCATTTCCTCGGAGAACTTTTTTCAGAAAACTTTTAAGGAAGTTCTAAATGCTTTTGTGGATTTGTTCCCCTCTTAGACATAAATTAATAAAATAAGATTTTGTTTTCATTCACTCCATTTAATCTTCGTATACAAACATGAGGAATTTGATGTTCCTAAAATTTATCTAATATTTAATAGACACTTTTATGTTATACATACTTACTGGATTGCTTATCATTTTTGGAATAAACTCAATTTATATGCAAATTGTGTCTTCAAACATTTACAGTCAAGTTAAAAAGTTGCGAAATTATATATATATGATATATATACTGTATATACTATATATAATAATATATATATATATATATATATATATATATATATATATTATTCTGCACAGCGGTTAAACGAACCAGTGTCCGTAACTCAGTGGTAACACCGTTTCATTATAAGCGAAATGAAGACAACGAAATCGGGAGTTCGACTCTCGATGGTGCTGATTAACACTCTGGACTACTTCTTACGCGTTTCTCATCAAAACTCTATCCTACCCTTGGGTCACTTCTTACGCGAAACGCGTCAAGTTGATCTGGACAAGAGGAAATGCAAAATTTCTGTGAGTATTGTCGTCTTGACGCATGTAGTGTGTCAGCTCTGACGAGGTACAGATCAACTTGACGCGTTTCGCGTAAGTGACCCAAGGGACCGGGTAGGATAGAGTTTTGATGCGAAACGTGTAAGAAGTAGTCCAGAGTGTTAATAATAATCCAAGCCGTAGCGCAATGAACCACAATAGAGTGACCTGAGCGCTGTGCCATTTTCTGACCTTCCTCACTCATTATTATTATTATTATTATTATTATTATTATTATAAGTTAAACGATGTGATAAACATATTTCTTTTCTAAATTGTTCATATAAATGAACAATTTAGGGTGTATCATGCTCAGGTCGAATATTGAAAAACCTGGAATTTCAAGATTGGCAGTATGTATTCCTTTGTAAAATTGAATTTTAGGGGTTCGTCTTCTGCAACTTTTGCGAAAAATCACATTTAAGTGTTCAAAATCGCACTTTTTGTCGAAAAATGGGATTTTTGGCCAATTTCAAAGACTTGGTAGCCTCAAATGAATTCCATATGTTCCATATTGTTCACATTCACCCTTAAGCATTTCTAGGGGCAGGCTTCAACCCATTTAAGATCAGCCAAAGTGGTTCATAACCCCTAAAATAACTAAAATCACCCAAAATGGCCCAAAAGTAAGGAATTGTATGAGTTTTAGTCTCCGATACACCACATTTCGCAGCTGTTCTCTTTATCAGGCAGAATCTTTTTGTTCTTCTTTCTTGGTCTTGCATTTTCTTTTTTTTAGAAACGCCCCCACCAATTTTTATTTATTTTTTTCGGCATCACTGAGTGTGATGACAGCTGCCCCCATCTTTCCTCAATCTGCTGTGACGTCCAACCTTTTTTTTGCAATTGCAATTCTTCTTTAATATTTGTATAAGTCCTTCCTCCACCCCCAGCTTGTAATAATATGCTGGTCAATTGAATGTTTTGAGAATTTTTCTTCTGGAAGCATCTTGATTTGTCTAGCAGGTCTTGTAGAGATCTAAAACATGTTCATAATGTCTTACTTTGACTTGAAAACTGGCAACAATTCTCTGTGATCGATCCTAGCACGAACAAAACCATCTCTTCTCACTTGCCCATACACTGTATGAGCTGCAGCTGAAACTTCCTAGACTGCTCTTTCACAGCTTTGAGTGTGAACTGAGAAGTTCTCAACTTCAAATGGAGAACTGAGAAGCTCCTCAACTTCTCCTCTTGACATCTTACAAGTGAAGAGTGGTTCATACAGTTTCTCCTTATCCCAATTAATCAGTGTAATTGGAGAAGTGGCATCAAAATTCAGTTTAGGGTTTCTATGAGTTCTCAGACTCATGTCTCCATACTCAGACTTACCTCTGATCTTCTTGATCATCTCAACCCCCCCATTCCCTCTCCTCCTCATCCTCACTCTACAGGAGAGAGGCAATGAGGTTCTCACTGTGAGCATGATATGCTCCACGAACTATCACATGAGTGATTATGTTCCTGACTTCAGAGGTCTGGCTTCTCAGCAGTCCCAGAGCGGTCACAATATGGTGAGGTCCATACCTCATGTGGTGCTTCACCTTGATCTCAAAATACATCTTGACGTAGAAGTCCAGGCAGAACTTCAGCAGCACCTCCATCTTCTTCAACACCTCCCCCTTCAGACCATGCTACCTCATCCACAGCATCAACAGAGCCTCACCTGTAGTCAGCTAGCGTGACTGATTCAGTGGGCCACACTTCAGACCAGCAACTTCCTTGCTCAAATCTCCTGTCTTTACAGCTTTGATCAGTAGGTAGCAGTTCTTCTGGTCAGTGCTAAGGTTCTGTACAGTGTCTTCTGGCAGTTCAATTATATCTTCTTTTCCTGGCAGAGCCTTGAAGCTAAAGTTGGCAGGTATGTCATTGATCTTCTCCAAAAGTTTTCCTATTGGCAAATGCCACTGAACCCAGACTTGTGCGTGTAGGGACCATCAGGCTTGATGATCATGTGCCTGAGGCTGAGTTCATTAATATGCAACTGGCATATCAGCCAGTGACACTTGTGACCTAGCCAAGCGAGTGATGGCTCCTCCATCAGATCCTGTGTTTGTGTTGATGGAGTCACCACCAAGGACCATAATAGTATCTTTAGTACCATGAGCACTAATCCACCCAAACAGAGCCTGAGCTATCTTCAGTGCAGGTTTCTCATTTCCTTCAGGTTCTTCTTGTATACAATGGAGGAGCTACTTCCCCTCAGGTTCGCAGGTAACACTATAGTGCTCGTCAGTTGTAATATCAGGATGGAAGCGGCCAGTTTCTTCATTGTACCTCATGATCATTGTCTTCTTATTTCTTTTCCATCAAAGAAAATTCCCTTGATCTCTCCCTCTGTCCTTTTCTCCAGGGCCTCCACCGAGGCACCTATTACAGACTCCTTGCCCATCCACATCTTCATCCTGTCAACAGCTAGATATGCCTTATTAGCAGATAGATGACCAGCTTTGATGAGAGCTTGCAAGAGACCAGTTGCAATGGCTGCTGCAGGAGTGTTTGCCACCTTGAACCTGACTGCAGCCGCAGCAGTGCTTGAGATATCCATGTAGTTCCTCCTGGCAGAGGTGGAGACTTTGCCAGTATTGACACTGGAGCTTGTGCATAGTGCAGTACTGGAAAAATCTCTGTCAGCAGTAGGAGCTGCTCTGCCTGGAGACTCTTGCAAGGAAGTCACATCATCTTCATCATGATCACCATCATCAGCTCTAAGCAGTAGCTCCTTTCTTCTTCCTCTTTTCTGTTTCTCTTCTCAGCTGCCTTCTGTTCTTCCTCCTTCCTCCTAGCAGCCTTCACCTGCTTCACTGTTTCCTTCATATCAACAGATGCCATCCGGAAGCCAGAAACTTCTGAGGTTTTCATCCTCTGGTAATGGAGCCACTCTAGCTCTAGCTTTGGAATCTTCTGAGGCAGAGGACAGTCACAGTTGACATGAACTTTAGCAGCACAGCCAGAACAGCCAGATGCTTCAGTTCCACAGAGAGTGATATCATGTCTGCAGGTTGTTATGTCAAACAATGTATCAAGTTCAGATATTCTCTTCTCTCTCTTTGCAGCCTTCACTCTGCCATTCACTAGGTCAATCATTTCATTCCACTTGACAAGAATCTTCCCGGCAATGGATCTCTCTTGAATGATCACAGCAGGAGTGAACTTGGCATTGCTTTTGCGCCACTGTGCCAGTACCAGTGATGCCAGGTCCTTAGCCAAATCTTACAGAGGGTACTGAGCTCTCTTCATATCATCCAGAAGCAGCTTCTCTTCCTGGAGGAGGATTCCTCTCTGAAACACAGCTCTCCAGGTTGGAACTTCTATGGGAAATAACTGCTTGCCTGGACCCACCATATCACTCAGCTTTGAACCAGAACTTTTTCGTCCTTGCCTAGCTATAGTGTATGTCCTGCACAGCTGTTCTGTACGTAACCAGAAAACGAAAAAGTGGAAATTTGAACACTTAAACGTGATTTTTAGCAAACGTTCAAGAAAACAAACCCCTCCTAAAATTTAATTTTACATAGGAATACATACTGCCAATCTTGAAATTCATGGTTCAGTGAGCATGATACACCCTAATGTACATGCAGAACATTCACAAAAATCGTTGATCTAAATTGGTCATGCATTCTTTACACACCGTAACTTACACACCTCATTAATCTTTCAAAGACCAAACTATTTATATTTTTCTTCTATGACATCATTATCAGCTTTACTTAGGTTTGCACTGTATATATATATATTTTTTGCGCATGTGATTTGATCCTTTACCCTAAAGAACGTTAATAAGTCCCTCTGGAACGTATAACCGCAGTTGGTATCATTCGGTTTCGGGTATCTGAGAAGTTCTGAAAATCATTCATATGATATTAATTCGATAAGTAAAGCGATTCTTCTTAATTCCTCTTGAGAATTTGGCTTGTCTGGGAAGAGATCGTTATAAGGTTATTTATAGGCTCCCAGTAAAGAATGAGACTGATTTCTTTCAAAGTAAAATTACGTAGAAAAATTATATATATATATATATATATATATATATATATATATATATATATATATATAGGAGAAGAGGAGAGAGAGAGAGAGAGAGAGAGAGCGAGAGAGAGAGAGAGAGTCTTCATATAATGAATAATAAACAAAGAAAATCACTTGAAGGTAATAAAGGTGTTATCTGAAATACTAAATAAGGTAAGAAGCTTCCAATGACATGATTACTTTGGCAACTTTTAGAATATAAATCTATTATTATTTAAAATGACATTATTTTATTTTACAAATATTTTATTATGGTTTCATATTTTTTGCACATTTTTATTATTTACATAGAAAATATTATAATAAGCAAAGGATATTATAAGGAATGACTAGAGAGAATAATACCGCAAGATGCTTTCATGGTCTAGGAACCTGTCATTATTCTGAAATTAACAAAAATAAAAGTTTAATTAAGGGACTACAGAAGCCTGTCAACAAGCAGTTTCTCCCCATCATAACAAGAACTTTTAAAGAGAATACTCGTAAGTATGTCATCCCAATGATGAAGAACTTTCAAATTAAGTCGTAAGTTTTTTGTGTTTCTTTTTCTTGTTTTATGGTAATTGAACGTTCTATAAATGAGAGAATGATAGTTCGTCCGTCTTCAATGTATAAATTATTTTATTTATATTAAACTGAGGAAATAATTTTGCCTTAACTTTTCAAAGCGTTATATATCCACTGTACTTAAGTGTAGCATGGTAAGTTTTTCTGTTTAACTGTAATTTAACTTTAAGCATATACTGTACTTTTAAATGAAAACAAAAGTTTCACCAACAATAATAAGACTTAAAAGGTTTTACTCCAAAATGAATTTTTTCTCTGTCGACAGAAAGGAACTACAGTACAAACAAAAATGGTACAGAAAGAACTTTTAAATAATTTTTGCAGTTTTGCAGCTTCATTTATATAAAGTGGTTGAAGAGTTACTTGATGAAAAAGATGAAAACAATCCAATTAAGTTATTATAAATCCTTTCCCTCGGGAAAGTTTGAGTACAAATTAATAACACTGGTCAACAAAGATTTTTCATCAGAGTAAAATTTGTGGTGGCTGGATAGCATTTTTCACGCTGATTCCAAAACTGCATTCAGATCTTTTCTAGCACGTATAGTTTTCAAGATGAAGGCATATATATAACTACACAGATTTAACCATTTTAAATAGGTAAAATACTAATATTTCAACATTTGATTGTGTTTATTTTATTGTGTTTTTTTAGTTTATTCATCTTATTTATTTCAATTATCTTAATTATACATCTTATGTATTTCAGGTGTGAGCTTTTACGTCTAGCAGCATTGTGATTCAGGCAACAACGCCGTGCTTTGTGTGTCAAAAGATCAGTCCAGTCCAAGAACTTGTTGTGTCAAGTTGGTGTACATTTTTTTTGAATTTATAGTTTGCTCAGGTCAGTCAACATGCCTCGACAATGTAAGAATGACCCCGACAAGTTCTGTTTCGTATGCGGCCAGTTGACAACTAAAACACAGCGACGAAGTATTACAACCGACATTAAGAAAATATACAAGCTATACTTTGGTTGCCATCTAGGTGACCAAGATAAACCATGGGCGCCACATCAAATCTGTTCTGGCTGTTCAAATGGATTACGTGATTGGCTTAACAAAAAGAAAGCTTCAATGCCATTTGCCATACCCATGATATGGAGGGAGCCGAGAGATCATCATGAAGACTGTTATTTTTGTAGTGTGAACTTAATGGGGTTTTCTGCCAAGAACAAACACCAGATTGTATATCCAAACTTGGATTCAGCACGTAGACCAGTAAAACATGATGAAATATTGCCCATTCCAATTCCCCCAAGTGATAGGCTAGATTCTATCATAGATGACATGGAAAGTGATGAAGGTGCAACTGGCGTTTCCGGACCATCTACAGAACCAGAGTACACTTTTGAAGGTAGACATTTAGAGCCTAAAAAGTTAACCCAAGGACAGTTGAATGATCTTGTTAGAGACTTATCGCTGTCTAAAGAGAAATCAGAGCTTCTCGCCTCAAGACTAAAGGAGAACAATTTCCTTGAGAACAATGTTCGTATTAGTTACTACCGAAAGCGGAATTTTGAATTAACAGCATTCTTTTCAGTAGACGGTCCTCTCTGTTATTGCCATGACATCAATGGACTATTTACAGCCATATCTCAGACGTATGTGGCATCTGAGTGGCGCCTCTTTATTGATTCGTCGCAGAGAAGCCCGAAAGCAGTTCTTTTGCATAATGGTAATATAATGCCATCCATCCCCATTGCCCATTTCGTCCATCTAAAAGAGACATATGACAATATGGATATACTACTTAAGGCAATCAAATACGACAGTCATCAATGGAATGTTTGTGGAGATCTAAAAGTTATAGGAATGCTTATGGGTATGCAGTCAGGATTCACAAAATTTTGTTGTTTCCTTTGCCTGTGGGACAGTCGCGCCACTATAGAACATTACACCAAAAGTGACTGGCCACTTAGGTATACATATGTCCCAGGGATAAGCAATGTCCAGTCTGTCCCTTTAGTGGATCCCCAAAAGATCTATCTGCCACCTCTTCACATTAAACTTTGTTTAATGAAGAATTTTGTTAAAGCAATGGGTAAAGTCAATTCTGAAGGGTTCCAATACCTTTCAAGGAAATTTCCGAAGGTTACTGCAGCAAAATTGAAGGAAGGAATTTTTGTTGGGCCACAAATAAGGGAGGTTTTGAATGACACTGAATTTGAAAAAGTCCTAAGTCCGCTGGAATTGAAGGCTTGGCTGGCGTTCAAATGGATATGTGAAAACTTTCTTGGAAGCAACAAGTCACCTGCGTATAAGGATGGAGTCAAGAACCTCCTTGATGCCTTCAAAGAAATGGAGTGTCGAATGTCGTTAAAAATTCACTTCCTGCATTCCCACTTAGATTTCTTTCCTGAAAACCTTGGTGCAGTGAGTGACGAGCAAGGAGAGCGCTTCCATCAAGATATTCAGATGATGGAGAAGCGCTACCAAGGATATTGGAATGAAAGCATGATGGCGGACCATTGTTGGATGCTGTATCGTGACAATCCAGGCCAAATTTACAAAAGAAATCACACTCACAGCGCTTTTAATAAAATAATGTATATATTCTTTATTTATAAGTACATTGAATAAGGTATATGATGTATTTGTTGTTTAGCATTCCTAAGTGTGATCTATACATCCATAAATTTTCTTATAGCAATATCAAAAACTTAAAAATATCAAAACCAGTGTATCTATATAACTATACGTGCTAGAAACCAAATAAAACCAGATTCGGAATCAGCGCGAAACTTGCATTAAGAAAAGTGTGATCATGTTTGTGATGAGAAAAAAAAGTTTCATTTTGTTGCCAGTGTAATCTTTGTATACGCGCAGTTCAGATCGTCATTTCAGCACTAAAATAGAGTATTATGAATCGAGTTATATTCTACAGTATTTTCATTCACTCTAAACGGTATAAAAAACCTTGGAACAGAGAACGTTATACATGTGAATTCCACGTCGGTTCAGAGAGATAAATGGCAGTTAAATTTGGTATTATCCTTATAATATCCTCATAAAATCATTGGTTATAGGGCGTACCCTTTTTCATCGGCGCAGTTGTATCGTTATGCTTTTTAATTTTGAACTAATGATACTATGATAGTTCTCTTTTAGCAGTACAGTATGTATGGGGGACACTAATTTTTTTTTTTTATTGGAATTGTTTAACTTCCCTCGCAAAATCTAAGGTCATATGACGGAGGGGACCTACAGCTTTACGTGGGATCCGAACCAAGGGTCGCTACATAATCTGAGCGCAGAGGACGGTCTCCCATGCAACTTCTACCCAGACCCAATGTCGCTTAACTTCGCTGATCTCCGGGAAGCGGTGTTATGACATTGGCCACGACGTAGCCTGGGGTACAGTAATGGAAACTTAATATCCTTTATATGAAAGTATATGTATGGTAAATATCTTGATTATACTTAATAGTCCAGATATTTTTAAATATTAGAAATATCTATATTATATGGCGTGCGCGTCTCAGTGGCCCTTCTGGTCGAAGGTGGGCCCTTTTAAAAGACAAATATTGGCTCACCTGAAGACTAAAGCCCCCCCCCAGTGTCAATCACCCTTGAAAATTGGTTAGGTTTAGCGAAGGACCTAATTTTCGAGAAATTTTTCTCGAATGCAGAATTTTTCGATAAAGATTTCTGGGCCTCTCAAAGTCGACGATCTAACCTAACCTAACCTATCCTAGCGTGACCTAAGCAAGCGCAATGAAACCTAACTTAAATATACTTAACTTTCTTGGTAAATGTTTTGCTCCTGCAACAGTTCGGTATTTTTTTGACAAAGTTTTAAGAGTTCATTTGTTCGTCGACAGTATTTTACAGTAATTCGGATCATCTTATACAGAACTTGAGTCCCACATTAAAAAGAGAAAATCTATTTTGCACATATATAGTGTATAATAATACAAATATTTCTAAAAATGTGTAGGTGTAAGATATCAGCATAGGAAAATAGCATAACCAAATCTCATAATTTCAAACATTTTTTGCACATCGTTAGACAATGATTATTTTTTAAATTTAGACAAAAATAAATGTATTAGATCGTGGTTGATTTATTTTAGTTTCGATATTTGGGCATCGATGGGGGAATGAAATAAAAATCAAGAAAGAAGTGAAGTAAAATCCAAAGAAAATTTTTCAGCGGAAATGGTAGCTGTCACAGTGTGAAACTGGAAAGTACTGGAAAATATCGAAACGTCCTTATCTGAAGTAGACCGATAAGCATGGCTTTTAACTTCTTTCTAGAATATTCCTTGTCGCAATATGAACTGGAAGTGGAAGTCCCTATCGATACCGCAACAAACTTTATTTTATTCATCATTAAGACAGAATAGCGTCTCACCGCACAGAAAAAATATATAAGTTCTAAAATAATATTTGAAGGATACACGAGATCCTAATCACAAATTATTCCTGAAGAAACTAACGCGTCTTGCAAATATATTTTTGTAAAACAAAGAATCTACTTCAAAAATAATTAGTTTTTCCTTTAAGAAATTTGTATATTTAACACTTTAAAGGCTAATTACAGAAACAGCAAATGAGGCAAAAGAAATTTCGCATACTAAGAGGTAAGGAAGGAATGGCAACATTAAGAAGAATAACTAACATTAATTACCAAAGAATTATAGGAATGCGGACAAATCGCGGATGAAATTTGCTTTTGAAACAACTTCCAAAAAATTAAAGAACTTCTACGAATGAATTTTTTAAAAGTATCGAAAGTGGAAAGAAAAGAAATAACAAAAATGTTTTCTGAAAAAAGGTTAAAAATGGATGTTTTGAAAAGATTCGGTAAATTATTTTAAAATCATTGAAACTTTTTAGCTTAAAAGTCAAAATAATATTCGTTTAACGTACAAATCCTCAGCGATATCGGATAAAAACGTAGGAGAACGTTAAGCCACAAAATTATTTATTTTTCCGAATGCATATACAAAATCAATCCAAATCAAAGTATTAATAAATTGCAAAAATTAAATAACAAAAAAAATTCCAGTCTCCATCAGTAAAAATGTAAAAAATTTAAAATATGCCAACAATCATGCATTTACCAACTATTCTACAGTATTTACGCAACTTCTAAAAACAAATAAAAATCCTTAAATTTAATGTAGTCATCAAATTTTTTTTTTCTTACCGATAGTTCATCGTCATGGAACAGATGTCATTTCTTTTAATTGTTCCTCCAAATGTGGTTTTCAAAACTAAACTTATATTAAAGAGGATAGGCCTTACTTCATTTGAAGTGTTCCATATGGCAGTTTACCAGAATGTTTCATGGCGTTGGGTCTGTTTCGTAATTGAATGGGTGACCGTTCTCCGCGATTAGATGATGTAGCGACCCTTAGATGGCTCGAAACCCACGTAAAACTGTAGTTCCCTTCCGCCACATGACATTTGCTTAAGAAGGAGGTTAAATGACCACAAAAATTATCATGATCATCATCCCTTTTATAGCGAAGTAAACCAGAAAGGCATCAAGAAGCCCAAACTCTCGCCCGCAAAATTCTCAAACGGTTGAACAGTTTCAGAGTTATCTCTTCACACACACACACACACCACACACACACACAACACACACACACACACAACAGAAAACAGGTTATGAAAGTTAATTTCCATCCCTAAAAATAAGCAATGTAAATGTTGCAAATAAATATTATTACTCTTATTTATATACAGTACATACCAGAACATCCGCTGCGCCTTGCGCAGCAAAAGCCCTCCGAAACACAACCTTGAGGAAGACTGGGAGGGGCAGTTGTATTACCAAAACCATCCTTGATTCTCCCTTAATATGCACACTAAATTTGGCGCAGATTACCCTAGCCATTCAGGCTTGTATAAATGAACATAGAACAAACATAGAGACATGCAGACAGACAGACAGACAGACAGCCGACATCATAATCATCATCATCATCATCATTCGTCAGCAAGACTCTGCACTGAACGGACGCATTTCCTGAGCTCTCTGATATTGCCTCTACTTTTGCATATTGCTAATAATTTTACTTTTGGAAAGTTTTGAATTTTATATACTTGTGTTTATATTCACATTGTTATAGTTAAGCAATTGAATATTAGTGTTTTTTAGCGATTTAGAAGTTTTCATAGCGTGCCGGCTTAATTTAACTTAAACTTGTGACGGTTATAAACTAATTTTAACTGCGCGATGCCGTCGCAGAAAGCGTCGTGTGTTAGGTGTGGGGTAAACGGGTGGCATTCGAATTTTAAAGATTATAACGGCGGTCCTATAGCTATTACCGAGAGATCAGTTTGTTTCTTTTGCGATTTAAGGGAGGAAATAGTTGACATAAAACGCAGTGTACGTGAGGTAACGGAAAGACTTGCAACGCTTGATGAAGGAAGGGGTAGGGCTACGGTTAACGAAAGCCGAACCAATACTAACGTTGAAGACGTTATTAATTTGAAGGGTGAGGTGCGTAACCTAGTTTCTAGTTTATGTAGCTTATCGGGAAGGTTGGGTAGAGTTGAGGAAGGGGTTATGGTTGGTTCGAGATTAGTAGGTGGGGAGGGATTTAGAGAAGTTAAGTGTGGAGCTAGGCCGTGTACGTTAGGTGAAAGGAATCCCCCCCTATCGAGGTTTCGAACCCTTTCGCCCATTTGGAAAGGGACGTGAATGAGGGGGGAAACTATTTTAATTGGAGACTCTTTAGTGCGCCATATGAACACAGCGTTCGTTGAACGGAATCCAACCAAGAGGAGGAGGGTCTGTCTACCAGGGGCAAGGGTTGACAGAGTTAGAGACGAAATGGATAGGATTGATGTTGCCTCCCGTCACTCGATGTTGGTGACGATGGTAGGGGGCAACGACTCATATAGGCCCGATACGAGAGTGCCTGACCTTTTGGAGAGATATAGGGGATTAATTAGGTCCCTAAAGGCGAGGTCAGATAGGTCTTTAGTTCTAGGTATTAATCCTAGGAATGTTTTGGGTCTTAGGATTGTCTGAAACGATATTTTTGAATACTAAATTAGAAGAGATTTGTGCCGAGGAAAATGTACCCTTCGTAAAGCTGTGGTCAGAATTCAGTGATCCTAGCCTTTTTATAAAAGATGGGGGTGCATTTTCATGAAATATGTAATGCTAGGCTAGGTAGGTTAATTGAAAACGTACAAAAGCTATATAGGTCGAAGCCTTCTTTAAACGTTGTGGGTCCGGGGAACGCGGGCCCGACGTGAAAAATAGTTTAAAACTGCAAAAAACTTCTTTTTTCTACGTGAAGGTAAAAATATGATAATTAAAACCCACTCTAATAGACAGAGTTTATTTCCACAAGAGTTTCGATGCCCACTGGCATCCTCTTCGGGTGGTTACAGAAGAGGATGCCACTGGGCATCGAAACTCTTGTGGAAACAAACTCCGTCTACTAGAGTGGGTTTTTATTATCATACAAAAAGGGTCTTGTGGCCTCCCTTGGTCAGAGACCAAACTACAAAAAGGGTCTTGTGGCCTCCCTTGGCCAGAGACCAAACTACAAAAAGGGTCTTGTGGCCTCCCTTGGCCAGAGAGCAAACTACAAAAAGGGTCTTGTGGCCTCCCTTGGTCAGAGACCAAGCTACAAATTAGCTAACGTCACGCCCATTTTTAAAAAAGGCGACCCCACAGTAGCTAGCAATTATAGGCCCATTAGCTTAACGTCAATTGTCGGTAAACTATTGGAATCTGTAGTTAGGGATCGTATCATCGATCACTTAGAAAGTCGAGATTTGATTAATAGTAGTCAGCATGGGTTTCGACGCCATAGGTCTTGTTTAACTAATTTGTTAGAATTTTATAACGAAATAGTGCGCGGATACGATAGGCATAGAGCGTCTGACGTTATTTATTTAGATTTTAAAAAGGCGTTGGATACAGTTCCGCATAAAAGATTAATTGCGAAGGTTAAAGCGCACGGTATACGCGGTCAGGTAGCTAACTGGTCAGAGGAATGGCTTCGTGCTAGGAAACAGAGGGTCTTTGTTAATGGTAGTGAATCGGGGTGGTTGGATGTAGGTAGCGGTGTCCCTCAGGGTTCAGTGTTAGGCCCATTGCTATTCGTAACTTACATTAACGACACAGATGTAGGATTGACTAGTAACGTGTCAAAAATAGGCGGTAAGGTTGTTAACGAGGACGATAGAAATAGGCTCCAAGACGATGTAAAGAAGATTATGGAGTGAACGGATAAATGGCAGATGCAATTTAACGTAGACAAATGTAAAGTTTTGCATATAAGTTCTCGTAACAATAATTACACGTACACGATAGATGATAGAGAGTTAGCGAGCGTTGACGAGGAAGTAGATTTAGGTGTACGCGTATCTAAGGAATTAAAAGTTAAGAACCAGTTCCTGGAGACTTGCGCAAAAGCTAATAGGATGTTAGGCTTCATAGCGCGTAATTTCGAATTTAAATCGAAGGATATTATATTGCCCCTTTACAAGTCCCTAGTCAGGCCTCATTTAGAATATGCCGTTCAGTTTTGGTGCCCGTATTTGCGTGAGGATATTGATAGGTTAGAAAGGGTTCAGCTTCGTGCCACGGAACTAATTCCGTCGTTGCGCAAAAGGCATTATGAAGATAGGATTAAAGTGTTAGATTTGCATTCACTCGAAACTAGGAAATTAAAGGGGGAGCTTATTGAAGTTTCAAAATTGTTAATAACATCGATAACGTAAATTTTGACAAACTCTTCACTTTCGATAATAGAAATACTCTTGATAACGGATTTAAGTTGCGTGGCAGACGTTTCATTACTAATATCGCTAAAAACTTCTTTACGTTTAAAGTAATTGATAAATGGAATAATTTTCCCGCTCCCGTCGTGAACTCGAGCAGCGTTAATGTGTTTAAAAACCGTTTAGATAGGCATTTTAAAAATATTAACATTGTTTAAAATAAAAAACAATTGACAACAGGAGCTCTGGGGGTCGTAATCAGGGATGAGTCTGTTGACGTCTAATGCCAGCTTGTGACATGCCAGTGTGTGATATGCAAGCAAAAAAAAAAAAAATAGACTAACACGAACCTAGTTGTAACTTGTTGAGTAAATTAGCATACTTTTTGTTATTCTTTATACTTTTTTTTCTTCTTCTCTCCTTATTTGCATGTCTATCTCTCTTTATTGCAAGTCTGTAGTTTGCATGGTATGATAGTGCTTGAGTTAAGAATGTATTGCATGATTTGTAAGCGTTCTTATTTTACTTCTTTTCATCTTTCATCCCTCTCCGGCAGAGTGGGCTCTACCTCCTTATGGAGTAGAGGACCGTTCTGCAATCTTTCCTATTCTCTCCGACTATTTTTCTGACTTGTCGGCAGTGGCCGGCGGATGATGATGGTGAGTCTTTTTTTTTTTTTCTGAATGAATGTTAACCCACGAGTGATAGGTGTTACTATTACTTAACCCCTTATTCTCTTCTCTTAACCCCTACTCTTTCCTTTCTCTCGGGTTAACCCCTTAGAGTGGATCTTCCGGTCTTTGTTAGCCTTAGCTTCTGTAGATCTGTAGAACACACACACACACACACACACACACACACACACACATATATGTATGTATATATATATAATATATATATATATATATATATATATATATATATATATATACATATATGTTACGCCCAAACATCGAAATCGCTCAGTGAGCGAAACAAACAGCCAAAGCCCGTTGTGGATGCACCTAAGTGACCACACACCGATGTTAGATATTTTTTCGCTTCATGGCCGTTCTCAAACAACCACGACGCGTTGTGGAAGATTCAGATATGACCACAACTCGTTGTGGACGATTTGAAACGACCACACAACGACCTAAAACTCATACTCATAACGCTTGACATAGATTCTCCCGTTATGCTAGGTTAGGTTTGCAATATCAAATTAATGCGTACGGAGGTAAGGCCAATGTTTTCCCAAAAAGACAACCTTGGTTTTCTACTGAAGATACGTCTGTACAATTAGGTCATTTGATTGTTGGCAATACATCTGGTGTTGAAAAATATAGTAATGTTTCTCATACTTTTTATTTTAAGACTCCTTATTATATTAGTTTGAAACAATATTTGTGTTTGTAATAAATTTTAAACAGTGCACTTAGCTTTTTTACCATTTACATTAGTCCTTTTGGCTCCGGCTACCCAGGCAAGGTGGGTAGCTTTACTCAATATTATCACCTGTATAATTTAGGTCTCGGGGGTACGGGGGGCGGATCCCCCGTAGTACTCCCTTCTCCCCTCCTTTTTTTAAGGGTTTTTTTGCCTCTAAAAAATTCCGGTAAGAAAAGGTGATAGCGTCAGCGGTTGTTTACATTATTAAAAGAGTTTTACGTCATTCATTAGTTTAATCGGTGAATACGTCGATAAATATACGTCGTGTTTATATCATTTCAATATACGTCGTGTTTAAATAGAGTTTGTTGAAAGACATCGGTGTGTGGTCGTTTCAAATCGTCCACAACGCATTGTGGTCAGATCCGAATCGTCTACAACGCGTTATGGTTGCTTGAGAACGGCCATGAAGCGAAAAAATATCTAACATCGGTGTGTGGTCACTTAGGTGCATCCACAGCGTGTTGTGGCTGTTTTTTTCGCTCACTGAGCGATTTCGATGTTTGGGCGTAATATATATATATATATATGGGATTGAACTCAGAATGGTCCCCTGAGGTTTTTTCATAATACACACAGACCGTGCATGGAACAAGGAACTCTTCTGAAAAAATTAAATCCACTAAAGTCCGAATAAGTAATGGTAAATGACAAACACTATAGTTTTTTCTTTTTCATGATGTTAACCCGACGTGGGCAACGGGTAGGCTATAACCCCTAGATCCTGTCCCAAAGCTGGATCCTATATGTTTTGCAGATAGCTGGTGAGGGAAGCTATATTTTTGGGGCCTTTTTGCGAGTGACCCGTTGCCTACGTCGGGCTAACATCATGAAAAAGAAAAAAATATAGGTTTGTCATTTACTATTACTTATTCGGACTATAGTGGATTTAATTTTCCAAGAGGAGTTCCTTGTTCCATGCACGGTCTGTGTGTATCACACACACACACACACCACACACATATATATATATATATATATATATATATATATATATATATATATATATATATATATATTATGAAGGAAGAAGGGCAGACGCAAAAATGGCCACACACACAAACACCCTATAGAAGAAGAAGAAAGCCGAAATGAAGGTTCAGAATTTTCGAGATGTCTCGACACTCTGCGTTTGAAAGATGTGAGGTCAGTATACCTCTGGACGCCGTCAGGTTTTTCTCCGGGTGATGAAATGTCGCCAGGTTGTTATTATTTTTAATCTGTCGTAGCCAAATGGTCAACGCCCCCCAAAAGTTATTCAATTAATTAAAAATTAATCCCATAAATTTTCGGAGAGCAAAAGAGATGTCACTCAAACTCTTTCTAAAGTGATGTCATTCTCAGAAGCTTACATAAACTCTTTGAAATGAAAATTGTCTATCGGCTTAACCATGCAAATTATTTGCCTGCCAATTGGGTGGATAATGTGGCAAAACCTATCCGTCCGATTGCAAAGGTAAAATCAACCACCATTGGCGACTGAGAGAGTGTTGATTTGCATTTCTGTTTACAATTGTTTTGCATTCTTGAATACTGTTCTAACTCTAATTATTTGTTTAACTTGAATTATTCGTTCAATCCTCTAAAATTAAAATAGCATGGATTTTCAGCCATAATAACAAATTATTTTTACGTCCCAGAAGCAGAAACACCTCGTCACTCTGAGTGAAAATGGCAACGTCTGCCTTATTCACTAATATTTTATTTACTTACGAAGTAAGGGCTTACCTCTGATATAAAAAAGAGGATTCAGTAATAATGTAGCAATGAATGCAAAAAACTTCACTTTTTCTACGTGAAGGTCAAAATATAATAATAAAAACCCACTCTAATAGACAGAGTTTATTTCCACAACAGTTTCGATGCCCACTGGCATCCTCTTCGGGTGGATACAGAAAAACGAATGGACCAAAACGAAGAGGGAAAACATTTATTTTATTATTTTATTTTATTTTATTATTTTTCCTTTCACGCACTAATATTGTTGCAATGTGACGGGCGGAAAAGGAGAATATGTGGTGGTTTTAGGATGAAGTTAGGACTGAAAAGGTGGTTTCATTCTGAAACCACTTTCCCTGAAAGGGTTAAAGCATGGAAAATGCAAATCGAAGAAATCCATTGCTACATTGATAATAAAAACCCACTCTAATAGACAGAGTTTATTTCCACAACAGTTTCGATGCTCACTGGCATCCTCTTCGGGTGAATACAGAAAAACGAATGAACCAAAAACAAGAGGGAAAACAGTCCAGGGACCATTAAGAAATTCGCACCTAGGTTAGATCCCGTTCTCCCGACATCGGAAGGGCATTTTTATTTGTGTGGGCTACAAATCCTGAGTGCTCTTAGAAACATGGAAGAAATAATTGAGCTTTTAACCCCTTCATCATGATATGAAAAATAATGAATGTACGAATTACAATGAGTAGGTTTTCTATAGATCGTGAAATTGGGCTTTCCGCTTTCGTTAATGACCAAAACATCTAGAAAAGGTAATTGTTTGTCGTTCTCCCATTCATATTTAAATTTAATTGAGGGAACAAGATTATTTAATGACTGAAAGAAAGTGGCAAAGTTGTTCCAGTGGTCAGGTCAAAATGAGCACTCGGGATTTGTAGCCCACATTTGCTGGACCCAGAAAATTCAAAGATGTGGGACATTTTTAAGGATTTAAAATATCCTGAGTGGTTTATCAGAAAGGCGTATTTTAAAGCCAGAAAATCTTTTTATGCCCCTCGGGAACCTTCAGTTAACCAAAAACAATATGTGAGTTTGCCTTACATTGCCGGCATAGAAAGAGTAAAACCGTTGACAAAAGATTTTAAGTTTGCTTTGGCGTTCAAATATTCGTCTACCGTAAAAAGTAAATTGGTTAGGAATAACGTTGCAAAACAGGAAGAAGCCTGTGTCTACAGCATTCCCTGTAAAAGTTGTGATTTAGTATACGTAGGAGAAACTGGAAGAAATATTGAAACCCGTATTAAAGAACACAAATATGCCTTCAGAAGTTGTAATACTAATAATGCAATTTTTTATCACGCCAGCCAAAATGATCATGCTATACATTGGGAATCAAGTAAGTTACTTTATAAATGCAATAATTATGTCAAACGAAAAATAATAGAATCTGTATGGATAGAACAAGTGGATAATTTTAATTTGTGCGAAGGTACTTATAAGCTGGACCCTCTAATGAGATTCTTGGTCAAAAAATCCCTTACGGCGTCGGGTGAACGGGTTCTAACCTAAGTGTGAATTTCTTAAAGGTTTCTGGATTGTTTCCTTACTCGCTTTTGATTCATTCGTTTTTTCAGAAAAATGTAAATGGAATAATAAACGTAAATGTAAATGTAATGATGGAAGTAATAAATGTGGAAATAAATGTAAATGCAAAAAATGTAATAACAAAGGTAATAAAATAAATGTATTAATAAGTGTAAAGGTAATAATAATAAATGTTAAAAACAAACGTAAATGCAATAATAAATGCAGTAATTATGTCAAAATAATAGAATCTGTATGTATAGAACAAAAAGATAGTTTTAATTTGTGCGAATGTACTTATAAGCGGGACCCATTAATAAAATGCCCTTCTGGTGTCGGGGGAACGGGATCTAACCTAGGTGCGAATTTCTTAATGGTCTCTGGATTGTTTCCTTCTCGCCTTTTTCATTCGTTTTTCGGTTTATAATTTCTGTATAATAAACACCAATGTAATAACCAATGTAATAATAAATTTATAGTTTCTGTAATAAATAATAATGCAATTTAATGTAATAAATGTAATAATAAATGTAATAATTATGTAAAAAAAAAAATAATAGAATCTGCATGTATAGAACAAGAAGATATTTTTAAATTTGTGCGAATGTAATTATAAGCGGGTCCCTTTAATAAAAATGCCCTTCCGGTGTCGGGAGAACGGGATCTAACCTAGGTGCGAATTTCTTAATGGTCCCTGGACTGTTTTCCCTCCTGTTTATGGTTCATTCGTTTTTCTGTATCCACCCGAAGAAGATGCCAGTGGGCATTGAAACTGTTGTGGAAATAAACTCTGTGTACTAGAGTGAGTTTTTATTATCAATGTAGCAATGGATTTCTTCGATTTGCATTTTCCATACTTTAACCCTTTCTGGGAAAGTGGTTTCAGAATGAAACCACCTTTTCAGTCCTAACTTCATCCTAAAACCACCACATATTCTCCTTTTCCGCCAGTCACATTGCAACAATATTAGTGCGTGAAAGGAAAAATAATTAAATAAAATAAAATAATAAAATAATTTTTTTTGCGTGTGTGCCGCAAAGAGAACATACTGTACCTAAATGAACAAAAAATTTCCACTCGCTTTAGTGTAAGTTAATTGAAAGGTAAACTTGAATTCGCCATTCAAGAAACACATTTATCCCTTATACAGGGTGGTCTAAAAGTCCTGCCTCATGGGGGAGGGGGGAATTGCTAGAATATATTCTAGGTAGTATTAACTTAACTCCAATTTTTCTGTTTTGTTTACAGTGTCAAGGCCTTAAAATTTACAAATGGCAGAACAACAACACTATACACTTCTCAAGAAAAGGTGGAATTAGTTCTCCTACATGTTGAAGGTCTCAGTCAGAAGCTGGCAGCTGAAAAATTTCACAAAAGACATTCAGGAAAACCACAACATGATCAGCGAACTGTCGGACGTCTCCTTATAAAACTTAAAGGAACAGGAAGCGTAGAAGACAAAGAGAAGTGGTAGGCCGCGATCAAGCATAAGTGGGGAAATGTCAGAAAGTGTACTAGCAAGAGTAATAGTGAGTTCAAAACGTTAAAGTAGGAAACTTGCGCAAGAGCGGAACATTTCGCATCAAAGTGTTCTTAGAATACTTAAAAGGAACAAGTTCCATGCATACAAAATCAAATTTATGCAGGAGCTGCACGGAGACGATTGCGACAGAAGACTCGAATTCTGCGAATGGTTTCAAACAACACTTGTCACAAAGCCTACCTTATCACAATCCATTTTCTTCAGTGATAAAGCTTCGTTCCACCTTAATGGACACGTCAATAGACATAACAGTGTGTGTTAGGAGGATGAAAATCCATATCATGTAATTGAAGGACGTTTCCAAACGAATCCTAAAGTAAAAGTCTGGTGCAGTATTCATGATTTCAAAGTCATAGAACCAATACTCATCGATGGGAATGTGACTGGAAACACTTATTTGACTCTGCTAGAGGACACAATCAATCCATACCTTGATAATTTAAGGTTGATGAAACGAACAAACTTCTACTTCCAGCATGATGGTGCTCAACTACATTTCGCTACAAATGTTCGGAATTGATTGAACGAGAACACACTTGTACAGGTAGATAGGTGGATAGGTAGAAGGGGTACCATTAAATGACCACCACGTTCCCCCAGACTTGACTCCACTCGACTTCTTTTTGTGGGGGTTATCTCAGTGTACGAAAATCGTCCAGGAACACTTGAACAATTAAAGAACAATATTAGTACTCTATGCAACAACATTACTGCAGACACTATTGCAATTGTGTACAACAGCTTACGTACTCGCATTAGATTGTGCAGTGAAATGCAAGGATCACAGTTTGAAAATCTCCTTTAATTAAACATTGCCAATTATCCACTTATGTGAGGCAGGACTTCTGGACCACCCTGTATATACAGTGTGTGTCTGTGTATACACACACACACACACACACACACACACACACACACACAGTAGTCCCTCTATAATCGTGGCCATCGACAATCATCGTTTCGCTCTATCGTCGTTCCCTATTTAACACCATTATTTCGCTAATCGTCCTCCCTCTGTTAATCGTCGTTGCCCGAGGGGCATCAGTCTTTGTTGAGCGCTCAGTGGAGACGGACGTCGCACAGTTTTACTACGCAATTTGCTTTAAAATATTTGCTCTTTTGCAGCTTCAATTGCACAGGGTATCAGAGGAGTCAAATGAAGAGGAAGAAGAGATTGTCAAGACATTGACAACAGGAAATCTGAAAGATTTCTTCTAGCACCGGGAGAAGATGAAGGATGTTTTAGAAAATGACCCCAATGCAGAAAGATCCTCCAAAGCCATTTGAGAAGCCAATCAAGCTTTTCGTTGCTATAAGGAAATCTTAGCAGAGAAAAAGAAGGCTACAAGACAACCAACTCTGGATTATTTCTGCAAAAGAAAATCAGATCTACCGAAGTTTCCCCATCCATCAACATCAACAGCAGTAGATCAATAGATCTCCCTGATCTGTTGATGGGGTGTGATTCACATACCAAACAATAAAACTCCATCACCAAGCCCTACCAACCCCCCTCCATGCGCAGCCAGCCACTTCATAATTTTGTAAGTACAGTACAGCAGGTGGTCTGAAACGAATTGTCATTATTACATGTATTTCAATGACTCGTTAATCGTCTTTTCCTTAATCGTCGTCTGTTCATGGAACCAATTAACGACGATTATAGAGGGACTACTGTGTGTATATATATGATGCAAACTCACAAGGGAAAAAAAATTATTCCAAGGCCTTTCCTGTATTCAACAGTACACCTCGTCAGGGAATCATCTGTTGCATACATGAAAGACCTTGCTATAACTTTTTCTTTTCCTTGTGCGTTTGCATCATTCCTTCATTTCACGAGTTCACCTTTGTATAGGAATTCACGGGTCCCAAAGACCCAGCACGCATTTCATTTCTGACCCGTGATTTCCTATCGAGGGTTAAGTGTGAAATTCATCCCATACATATACAGTATGTATATATATATATATATAGTATAAGTTCAGTGATTAGAACTGGAATTTTGATATAAAACTAAACTCGTATATATACTGAACATGCCTTTGGAAGCATGGAGGTCTTTTAGGCAAAATTAATGGCATTTAGTTTATTTATTACATAAAAATAGTGAAAGTGACAAGTAATAGTAATAGTGATAAAAAATAATAATAGCAATAATAATAAAAAATACAATATAAAGTTTACAAATGTTACATAATTTTAAATTAAATGATTTATTTTATATTTAGTTGTTGTTGTTGTTGTTGTTGTTGTTGTTGGTAGCAGATCAGCCCACCCTGATCGAGCAAGCCACATCTGAAGCGTGCTATGTTAACTCGATCCGATCTGCTCAGGCTGGTCTCTGACCTGTCCATTGGTGGCAGCTTCGCAGCACCTAGGACCGCATTCGGACCGAGTCGAGTCGTGTCAGTGCTTTATGGGTTAGGTGTGTGTGTGTGTGTGTATGTGTTTTCTGTACTGTGTGATGTCTGTGGGGCGTGGTATGGAATGGAGTATTTGGTTAAAATGTCTCTCTGGTGTTACCTTAATGGTGCGAGGTGTCGGTGCATGATTGTACATGTAGTGGCAAGGGTGTTGTGGGTTAGTTGTCGCTGCTGCCATGAATTGTGTTCTCCTCATGTCTAAATGTTCCCTAATTTTCAATATTTTTGTTTCTGTGTGCAGGTGTTCTATTGGTGTTGTTTGAGAGCATCCTGTAATGATACGAAGTGCGTTGTTTTGTATTGTCTGTATGGTGTTTATATGTGTGTTTGAGATAATGGGTGCCCAGCATGGGCTAGCATAGTCCATAACTGAGCGAATATATTGTTTGTATATGAGTGATGTTGTTTCCTGCTGGTCCAAAGTTTGTGCTTGTTAGTACCCTAAGCGTGTTAAGTCTTGACGTACATTTGTTTTTAATGTCCTGAATGTGGTTTGCAAAAGATAATGATGTGTTTTATGTGACCCCAAGTATTTTGGTCCTGTGAGTGTGGAATGTTGGTGTTGTTTAGTGTAAGCTGTGGAGTTATCTGATGTTCTTTTGTGTTGCTTGTTAGCAAGGTGATGGTTGATTTTGTGGGAGCTACTTTGAGTCTACTGTGTGCGAACCAGTCTTGTATACTGTTTGTGTTTGTTTGTAGGTTATTTGTAGCGGTGTCGATGTTGTTCTACAGATCTACAGAAGCTAAGGCTAACAAAGACCCTAAGATAAACTCTAAGGTTAGCCCGAGAGAAAGAAGAAAGTAAGGGTTAAAAGAAGAGAATAAGGGGTTAAGTAGCAAAACCTATCACTCATGGGTTAAAATTCATTCATTCATAAAGAAAGAAAGACACCATCACCATCCGCCGGCCACTGCCGACAAGTCGGAAAAATAGTTGAAGAGAATACTTCCAGCTGTTTCAGACCAGTCCTCCACTCCATAGGGAGGTAGAGGATGCAGCCCACTCTGCCGGAAAGGGGTGAAAGATGAAAAGAAGTAAAATAAGAACGCATTACAAACCATGCAACACATTCTTAACTCAAAGAACATCACATTCTTAACTCAAAGCAACACATACCTCCAGCAGTTGCAGACCGGTCCTCTACTCCATAGGGAGGTAGAGGACGTAGCCCACTCCGCCGGAAAGGGGTGGAAGATGAAAAGAAGTAAAATAAGAACGCATTACAAACCATGCAATACATTCTTAACTGAAACACTATCATAACATGCAAACTACAGACATAGGTGGATGTTAGAGTGATATCATCTGCATATGATGATAAGGTAAACTTGTTATCTATGGGTGTTAGAATGTCATGCATATATAAGTTGAACAGTGTTGGTGAGAGAACAGAGCCTTGAGGGACCCCGTTTGGAAAAAGCTTGTTTTTTATGACTTACCATTAACTGTGATATGTGAGTATCTTCCTGAAAGATAGTTGCTCAGCCACCTTTTGGTGTTATTGTGCATGTTTGTGTTGAGTGTTTTGTTTATGAGAGGGAAGCGTGGGATAGCATCAAATGCTTTACTAATGTCTATTGTTGCTAATAGTGTACGTTGAGATGGTCGTCTGGAGTTGATGCCATCCATGATGTGCTGCGTGAGGTTAGTGAGTAATGTCCTGGTTGAGTGGTGAGGTCTGAATCCATGTTGAGAATGCGATAGTGGTTATGTGTGGGTTGGTGATTTGTAAGATTAGTCTTTCTGTTACTTTGGAAGGTGTGCATAGTAAAGTAATGGGTCTATAGGAAGTTGGTTCTGTTGGATTTTTGTTTGGTTTGAGTAGTGTAATAAATTTACCTTTTTTCCATATGTTAGGAATAATACAGTGTTGGTATGAATATGTGCTGATGTTTGTGAGAGCTAGTATTCGCTGTAGGTTTTCTTGTGTCTGGCTGTTTGTCTGTCTGCGTGTTTCTGGTTGTTGTCTCTGTTTAAGTGATTTATCTTTCCGTAGTGATTAACTAGAATGTTAATTTGTTGTGTATATGTTGGGATATTATTTTGGCTGCGACAGCTAGCCGCGTGTGAGGTGTGAATGCCGCTGTTAGAGTGGGTAATGCTGTTTATAGTCTTGTATAGCCTGGATGTATCTGTGGAGTGGTTTGGTGTTGTTATGAATTCCCTAAATGTTTCTGTTTGTTTTTCTTTAAGTTTGTTGTTTATTTCTGTGTTGAGCTGTTGTATCTGCTGTTTTATGGCTTCTGTGTGTGGTGTTTGTGTGTTATGCTTGAGGTTGTTACGTTGCCTTATGAGGTGGGCTATTTCTCTAGTGTAATTTGGGTTGTATTTCCTAATGTTGCCCTTGGGTATGTATTTGTTTGCATTATTGATGATCTGAGTAAATGTCTTGAGTGTTGTATTGATGTTTATGATGGGTGTGCTGTTTAATGTGGTGAATTGTTCCTTGGTCTGTATTTTGAAATGTTCCCAATCAGCTTTCTTGTAATTTCTGTAAGTGTGCCTAAGGCTGTTGGGGCAGAGTGAAGAACGTGTTGTAATGATGATGGACAAGTGGTCTGATGACAGTTGTTTTTCTGTTCTCCAGTGTGTATGTGTTGCTGGTGAGGGGGAACAGAACGTTATGTCCGGGGAGGAGCTTCAGTATCCTGCTTGATGTCGTATGTGTGTATGTTCTTCTGTGTTGTTAAGAATGAAGAAGCTGTTTAGTTGTGTGGCTATGTTGGCGCCTCTGGTGTTGCTTTGGTTGTGCAGGTACCAACTAGTGTCTTTAGCGTTGAAGTCTCCTCCTAAGATGACATTAGTGAGAGAGGCCAGATTGTGTAACTGTGGATTGTAATTGGTTGGTACCTGAGGTGAACTATCTGGTGGGATGTAAATGTTGATGAGTGTGGTGCTGTGTTTTGCGCGTGTTTTACTGTTAACTGCCTGTATTTCTATCGTGTTATCTGCTTGGATTGTGTTTGTAATGTTTTGGGTGGCATTAGTGTAGCTAATGCTTTTACGTATGTAAGTGATGAATCCACTCCTGTGACCCCCAGTACGATGTATATTTAATAGAAAATAAATGCTGCTTAGTAAAATAAACAAAAAAAGAAAAGATTACGAAATTAAAGATGATTAATGAAATTACCATATTTTAAATAGTTGATTACAAACTGGGAACTTCACTACCATAGTAAAAATAGCAGTAGTGAACTTATACATAAATAGTAGCTAATGAAGTGCTTTCTTAGTGATTTGAAGCCTGCCTGATATGCATGGGAATTGCATTCCATACATTTACTCCTTTGAAAGACAGTGCATTTCCTGCAGTTTTTGTTGTATAGTTAGGTTTGTGTATAAAGTCCCTGGCAGTCTGGTGTTATAACCATTGTATATTTGTCGGGGGGAGGGGGTTGATTGCTCTTTGAATGGGTGATGTATGTCGATTTTTATTGACAACTTAGAACATATTGACAGCAACATTGAAATTGTATAAGTCATTTAGTATTAAAATACTTAACTCTTTAAATAGTGGGGAAGCATGACTTTGTCTGTTGTTATTATTCGAGAGAGTTCGCAGACATTTTTATGAATTACTTCCAAAGGATGTCATATATATTTCTTGGGGCTTCTCCCATGATGTAGCATATAATAAATGTGAATGGATGAAGAAATAATACAGGGTAAGGAGTGCGTTTAGAGGAAAAGTCGTTTTTAGTTTATATAATATGAAGAGAAATCTTGATATGTTGGATTTGATATGTTGTACATGACTTTTTAAATTTAGTTTTTCTTCTAAATTAATGCCAAGTACTTAAACCTCTTTCACCCTTGCAAGAGTAGTATTCTCAATTTTTATTTGACAGTTTGTATTAACGTTGTGTAGTTTTTATCAAACAGGTGACTTTGTGAATTCAATAAAAGTTTATTAGCACACATCCATTTATCCACATTTTCTAATTGCCTGTTCGTTTCATTAATCAGAAAGTCTGCGATATGATGGGAAGAAGTAAATATGGTATCTTCTGCGTATTGTACGCACTTTAATGTGGTTGAGAGATGAAAATCGATGATGTTTATTAGAAATAGTAATGGGCCAAGAATAGATCCTTGTGGGACTCCAGTAGTTAGTATCGGCATGGATAAATTATCCCTTAATCTGATGTACTGATGGCGATTTGACAGATATCACTGAAACCAATCGAGGACATCTCCTCTTATTCCGTATATATGAAGTTTATTCAATAAGATTTCATGCGAAAGTGTATCAAATGCTTTTGACAACTCGAGGAAGATCAAAGCGGTCTGGTTTTTGCTGTTTAAGTTCTGATACACATTCCCTAATAGCATGTTTAATTGTTTATGGCATGTTTATGGCATGTTTATTTCCACTTCTAAACCCAAGTTGTGTTTTATTTGAAATATCATATTTGATTAAGAATTTAGTAAGTTTATTGCACACGACTTTTTTAAATATTTTACTTAAAGTTGGCAATACGGAAATGGGGCGATAATTGGATGGAGTGTTTGGGTTTCCGAACTTAAATACAGGGCATACTCTGACTTCCTTTAGACTGTCACGGAATATACCTAGTGTTACTGATGCATTCACTAACTTACTGAGTGATATTGCAATTTCATCGGATACTAATTTATATATTTTTACCGGGATGGTATTGCTGTCAGAATCATTGTTTTTTAGATTTTATTTTACTAGAGAAGTATCGTGTGGTAAGACTGGATCAAAGTAATATGATTTTGGACTTGTTTGTGGCATGGCATGTACACTATTGTCGGTAGTGAGTGTCTGTAATTGGGATCGTGGTTGCAGTACTGGAGCTGATATTTGCAAAGAAGTTGTTAAATAAATTGGCTCTATCTTTGAGGTCACTGGAAAAATTTCCGCTTGTGCGGGGGAGGAGAAGGGATTTGTTTTAGTCTTCTTTGTTTAATTAACTCTTTCAGAGTGCTCCATAGCCAGAGTTTTTTGAGGCATTGAAAGCCACAAAGTTTTATCTGCCCCTATCAGAAATAGTAAAGAGATCAGAGGCCAAGTGCATCATAGCCGTCCTACGCGAAGCATGAAGTGACTGTTCGGAGGGACGTTTTGAGAAGTGCGTGGAGAAGTGAGGGGTAAAATCATCGACATAGGAATGGATAGGACAGAAAGTGCGACTTAATAGATCATTGGTAAATATAAGGAAAAGAGTGGGTGACAAGACAGAACCCTGAGGAACACCACTATTAATATTATCTTTCGGAGAAGAGCAGTAGCCATCTACAACCGCAGCTACAATCTACAATCGGCCAGAAAGGAAATCAGAGATGAAGGGACAGATAGAAGGATAGAAACTGAAGGAGGGCAGTTTTGAAATTAAGGATTTGTGCCAAACTCATGAAAAGCTCTTGATATGTCTAACGCAATAGCAAAGGTTTCACCTAAATCCCAAGAGGAGGATGACCAAGTCAGAGAGATATGCAAGAAAGATCGCCCGTAGACCGTCCCTTGCGGAATCCATTCAGACATAATTAAGTCAGAGGAAGGAGTTGATGAAGGCACACCACCGTAATAATCCAAGGTTGAGTTGGAGGCGAAAGTTTGAGCGAAGCGGCCAGCTTTATCAGGAGAAGAGACGGCAACTGAACCATCAGAATGGAAAAGAGGAGGAAAAGAAGAAGAAGTACCGTTGTTGGAGAGGTTCTTGGCTAAGTGCCAGAAAGAGCAAGAAGAATTAGAATTAGATAGGTGGGTTTTCACATTTTTGTCTCATGAAGGAATTTTTGGCGTGTCAAAGAACAGATTTTGCATGATTCCGGGGAGAAATAGTCTAATTAACCTTCATTAGACTTCGAAATGTTGTGCTAAGGACAACACAATTTATTTTGTTTTTCCTTATATGGGTAATATAAATTTCAATGTGAGATATAAACTAAATAATCTGATGAAAACCTTTTCGCTCAGATATCATTTAAAGTTATTTTCAAACCACATCAAAACGTGTACAGCTTTTTTAAGTACAAAGATACTGTGCTCATCTACAGTTTACAAATTCACGTGTAACGACTGTAAAGGGCTATACTTCGATAAAAATCTGACGCTTCAAAACATGTATTTATGGGCGTATGGTTAAATCAGTAAGGAATAACGAACCGTGAAGCAAACCACCTTCTAACATCCGCAACCACAGCCACGATCACTACCATCCATTTTTATGGTCAGATTTTTAAATTGGCTCCGGAAATATTTGTGATATCGATTTAAAAATTATGGAATCTTTATGCATTTATAAGTTTAAAATTGGCATTAACTCAGATGAATTCTCCACCAAACTGTTTTCATTAATTTTGAATAATTAACCATTTTAATTTTTCTTCAGTTCTCTTTAATGTGATTATTAATTTTTAATTTTCAATTTTAATTTTAACTATATTAATTTCTTTTTTACTGGTTTTGAGGCAGTCTTTTTTCATCTATAAACATTTCTCTTGTTTTAGTCCACTGATGATGAAATCTGAAGATTTCGAAATGTGTAGAACAACATTCATTCCATCACTGGTCTTATTATATTAATAATTATTCGTCTGCTTATATATGATATATATATATAGTTCTGTGTGTGTGTGTGTGTGTGTGTGTGTGTGTGTGTGTGTGTAAAATCTCAGGGTTGTGTTTTTGTCTATGTTTCTCTTTTTCAAAATGTGCACCGAAAAAGCAATTACAGTTTATCTAAACTATTTCGTAAGAGAAGGATTAACAAGCTGAGTTTACCTCATTATTAGTTGTGGCGGAGATTACACAGACTAAACATTGCAAATAACTTATATATATATATATATATATATATATATATATATATATAATTAAAAGAACATTAGTATTTCATGTATGCTTCTCTCTCATCAGTTGCGCTATTTAGCCGGTTTTCATCGAGAAAATTGGTGTTTCACATCTCTTTGGTATTCTTCGAAGCCTGTTACATTCCTTTCATTGTGAGGATTCCATTATCTTACCATCATGATCCACAAGTTTTCTATAGGATTTACATATATAATTCTGCTATCAAGTTAAATCGGATTATTTTTGGATGATCTTCAAATCATGTTACAACTTCGCTCATTTGTATAAGTCTATTGTCATCCGTAAAGTGAAATGAGTCAGATGCAGGAATCAGATATTGGCGAATACTAAGAACAAAACCTCCTCCAATATTTAGGTGTACTTCTCTCAGGCAAAGCAGACCTTATTTCTACTAATTCTCCAGGGCCTTACCCGAGCAGCCATTCCCACACCCCGACATTGATGCGGTCACTGCCTTTACTCTAATATACATTCATTTCGTCAAATCTTGTTCCTGTAATTCTCCAGCATAATGTAATGAGATGTGTTCGTCGGATAAGGTCTTTCGTCGTTACAAACGACCTTTTTCTAGAAGTCATCGCCTCCAGGTTGTTGTTGTTGTTCTTGTTTAGCCGATCAATCCACCCTGATCGAGCAAGCCGCGGCACGCAGGTAACCGATCGCCCTCTCCGGAGTGGACCAGAGGTTCAGCGCACTAGTGATGTTGTGTTGTGTTCGTTGTTGTGCTAAAGCGGTACAGTCTGTCATAATGTTTTCAATTGTTTGTGGTGTGTCCTGGCACAGTGGCAGGTGTCGTCTGTGGAGTTGTCTAGTCTGTGTTTATATGTCCGTAAGTGTAAGTTGGGGTGATGTCCACATCGGAATCGTGCTAAGTTAACTCGATCCGATCTGCTCAGGCTGATCTCTGACCTGTTAATGGGTGGCGGCTTCCCACCTAGGACCGCATTCGAACCGAGTCGTGTCAGTGCTTTGTGGGTTAGGTGTGTGTGTATGTGTTTTCTGTACTGTGTGATGTCTGTGGGGCGTGGTATGGAATGGAGTATTTGGTTATAATGTCTCTCTGGTGTTACCTTAATGGTGCGAAGTGTCGGTGCATGATTGTACATGTAGTGGCAAGGGTGTTGTGGGTTAGTTGTCGCTGCTGCCATGAATTGTGTTCCCCTCATGTCTAAATGTTCCCTAACTTTCAATATTTTTGTTTCTGTGTGCAGGTGTTCTATTGGTGTTGTTTGAGAGCATCCTGTAATGATACAAATTGCGTTGTTTTGTATTGCCTGTGAGGTGTTTATGTGTGTTTGAGATAATGGGTGCCCAGCATGGGCGAGCATAGTCCATAACTGAGCGAATATATTGTTTGTATATGAGTGATGTTGTTTCCTGCTGGTGTCCAAAGTTTGTTCCTGTTAGTACCCTAAGCGTGTTAAGTCTTGACGTACATTTGTTTTTAATGTCCTGAATGTGGTTTGCAAAAGATAATGATGTGTTTTATGTGACCCCAAGTATTTTGGTCCTGTGAGTGTGTAGAATGTTGGTGTTGTTTAGTGTAAGCTGTGGTGTTATCTGGTGTTCTTTTGTACTGCTTGTAAGCAAGGTGATGGTTGATTTTGTGGGCGCTACTTTGAGTCTATTGTGTGTGAGCCAGTCTTGTATACTGTTTATGTATGTTCGTAGGTAATTTGTAGCGGTGTCGATGTTGTTGTGGGTGGATGTTGGAGAGATGTCATCTGCATATGATGATAAGGTAAGCTTGTTATCTATGGGTGTTGGAATGTCATGTATGTATAAATTGAACAGTGTTGGTGAGAGAACAGAGACTTGAGGGACACCGTTCGGAAAAAGGATCCAGGTAAATACTCTCTGCCGAAGATCATCCTCGGTTGTTTATGAGTACTGGTCATCGGTGCTAGAGACCTACTTCATCAAGTCTGTTATTTACTTCGGTCTCACTGCATGGCAATTTCCTATCTCTCTCTGTAAATCAGTCTTGCGATGGTGAAAGGATCACCAGTGGCCTTATAACTAACTGGCTGTTCTTCGGATTACAATACTTAATTCATATGATAATAAAAACCCATTCTAATAGACAGAGTATATTTCCACAACAGTTTCGATGCCCACTGGGCATCGAAACTGTTGTGGAAATAAACTCTGTCTATTAGAGTGGGTTTTTGTTATCATATTTTGACCTTCAGGTAGAAAAGTGAAGTTTTTTGCATTTATACTTAACTCATTTGATAATGAAGCAAACACATCTTTACAGTCTTCGTGTAGACGCCCAGTTTTCTTGCAATCTCAGGGACCGGCAAGCTTACTTCGTGCAACCGAAAGCATTAGTTTATTCTGTGTCACAGAACTGATTATTATTATCATATATATATGTGTGTGTGTGTGTGTGTGTGTGTGTGTGTGTGTGTGTTTGCCTGTGTGTAAAGTGACAAGATTTTTTTACTGTTGTTTTTATCGATGTCGTATCACCCTTTTCTTTTACTATATTAGTCATTTCATAGGCAAGGGGGGTTTCTGAGACTGAATAAAATCGTCTGGACTTAGCCAGAGATAGGTTAACATATGGATATATTTCTCGCTAGTCATCCTTCTTCTTACTCTGTCAAGCTTTTTTCTCTTATACGTGTATCTCTTTCCTCTCCTATCGCTCCAGTTCGGCTTTTGGATCCCCCCAAGACGAGGCGCCTCTAGCACTTTGGCGCCGCTGATTGGGAGGCACTTAGACAGTACTTCTCAAATGTCCCATGGAATGATTACTGCTTCCGTGACCGGGGCCCCTCTGGGTGTGCTTAGCGCATCACGGAGGTGGTTCTCTCGGGCATGGAGGTGTACATTCCACATTCTATACCTACTACTAATTCAAAAAACCTAGGTTTTACTTTGCTTGTTCAAAAGCTATCTGCAACGAAGAGGAAGCTTTCAGAAGGTACCGTCCCAGTATTGAAGTGCCATTGAATGGCACGAAAGGGTTAAAGAGAACATTTCAATCATTTTTATTGAGGAAGAAATTCATGCAGTATTAGAGTCAAACTAATCTGATATAAATATATATATACTTGGTACACCTGGTAGTAGTTTTGTACGTTCGGTCTCTCTTCACACGTAAGTTATATATATATATATATATATATATATATATATATATATATATATATATAACCTACGTGTGAAGAGAGACCCAACGTACAAAACTACTACCAGGTGTACCAAGTATATATATATATAATGTCAATAGTGATTACGATGTAATTTGACGAAAGGCTCATCTAACATTTTTCCTTCCCAAGTATGCTCAATTTTAGCTTGGCCGCGGCATAATGATAAAGGACCCCTTTTGTAATTAAAACCGCGCGGTATCAATTTACCGAAGTTCGTTCATAAAAGCGAAAGGTCCAACAATATTTTCGTAAATATTGCATTTGTCGATCGATAGATAAAAATACTTAAAATTTCTAACTTTCTGAACAAATCTGCATGGACATAACACTCGCATATTTTGCAACAAGACACTTTTGCAAGTGTTGTAAAAGTAATAATAGTAGAGGAATTTTAGGAAAATCGACCTAACAAATTAGCAGGAAGTCGAAACTTGGTACACTTGTAAACTGAACCCTACTGATGAATATATTAAAAGTCCCAACAAATCCAAGTTGTGCTCCAGCCGCCATCTTGGAAAATGGCGGCCGAATTTCGGTTTTTTGGAAATAACTTTAGAACCGTAAAAGATACGAAAATTTACCAAGAGAGCAATATCATTCTACATAAAAAGACAAACATTTTCTGTTCCCAACTTTGTTTTGTACGATGAAAAATAAAAAAGTTATGCAAAACCAAAGATTTTTCATTCTATGAATCAATGCGGACACGACGTTCAAACTGGGTTTGTAGGTAAAAAAAGCGAATGTTTTGTTATGACTGCCTATTTTCAGAAACCTCTCTTACTTTGTATGGGTGATTTTGTGAAAAAATATTTCACAGGAACGAGCTAGTAGAAATATAAATTGTGACAGTACCTGGTTTTCTAAATATTTATACCAATACATTTTCTTGTTTCTAGCAGATATGGGCAACTCTGTCCCTAATTTCCTATATTCTACTTCTAATAAATACTCTTAATTATGATTATATCTACGGATTCATCTGTAACATTTATTCACTCAATCGGAGGTTATGAGTTAATATACCGAAGTAATAGTTCAAAGTGAATGACAGACGAACTAATATTTTTCTTTTCTTTTCAGGTAATGGACGCTATTGATGAGTCAAGATGAAGTGCTTGATATGTGCAGAAGAGATCGATGTGGGAAGCGGGGTATTTGTGGAAAGAGGGATCAAGACTCTGATTCAAGCAAGCAAAGATAGAGGAGATGATAAATACAAGACATTTCAGGAACTGAAGAGTGTACCAGTACACAAAATCTGTCGGAGAAACTACACAAGAAAGCACAGTATAGCTGCTGTCAATAAGGAACCTTCAGAACAATCAACTTCACAAGCCAACAGAGTTCTTCGTTCAGAAATAAAGACATTTAACTTTCTAAGTGACTGTATATTTTGTGGAGAGAAAGCAAGTTTACCTGACACAAAACATTCAAAAAATAGACGCCTCACTGTATATAATGTGGCTACTCTTGAATTTCGAGAAAAAATTATTTCAATTTGTGAACAGCGCAGTGATAGTTGGGGGCAGGAAGTATATTCACGTATTGCAAATTCCATTGATTTAGTAGCAGAAGAAGGTCGTTATCACTTTGTATGTTACAGCACATTCAAGCGCATTGCACAAAGAGATTCAGCAGGACGTCCAGAAGAATCAGTAGCTTCGTCTGCTTTCAAAAAACTTTTGGAATACATTGAAAGTAATGATGAGTGTCAGTACAGTTTGAGTGAGCTGAAAGATATTATGATGGAAGTTTCTGGTGCACAAAAAGAAGACCTTTACAGTGACCACTGGCTTAAGTGTAAGTTCCTTTCACACTACAAGTCAAGCATAATCTGTACAGATCTGCATTCCCGACATAACATATTTAGCTTCACTCACACAGGACGGAGGATTTTAACAGAACAATGGTATGAAAACAAGAAGACAGATGAGACTAGTGAACGATTACGTATTGTTGAAACAGCTGCAAAAATCATCAAAGAAGACATTTGTAAAACAGTGTATGATTGTAGCATGTACCCAGACATTGATGACATGAAGGCTGAGGGTCAGACTTTAGTTCCCCCGACACTTACAGCTTTCACTGAGATTCTTATTTCAACTAAAACTCAACCTACACCTGAAAGTATAGATCGCAAGAGAACTTTTATCAACCATTCGATAATTTCTGCTATGAGGCCACGTTCATTCCTATCTCCACTGCATTTGGGACTTTCTGTACACCTATATCGCAATTATGGATCAAGACATCTAATAGACATTTTGCATGCTGTGGGTGCATGCTCTTCATACAAAGAAGCCACAAACTTCCTAAATTGTGCTGTTAATAGCCCACGGTCAACAGTACAACCAGATGCATTTATACAGTTTGTCTTTGATAATGCTGATGTGAACACAAGAACCCTGGATGGTTTGGGTACCTTTCATGCACTTGGAGGAATAAAGTGTGTTACTCCAGGAAACTCTGTCTCGAAATGCCCTCCTTTAGCACGTAATATTGGTGAAAAATGTGACACTACTTCAAATCAAATACCCATTATCCCTTACAAAAAACCTCCCACATCAGGTTTGAAGAGCATAATCTTAAGTGACATAACACATGAAGATGGAGATGTAGTTCGCAGAGGTTTCAAACTTGATGTTCTGTGGTTGGCTGGATTTAGTGAAGTTCAAAATAAATTACCAAGCTGGAATGGCTATATGAAATATGCAGTTACAAATGGAACATGGAATGTAAGTCGTGTGCTGGCAGTGCCTTTCATAAATCTAGAACCAGGAAATCTGACAACCCTTTACTCAGCTTTGATGTTTGCCGCAAAAGAAAGCCAAAGTCATAATCAGGCATGTGTAGTTACTTTTGACCAACCCTTGTTCTTGAAGTCTGTAGATATTGTTGAGTCAGAACCAGTTGCTAGTCTTGTATCTTCAATAGTTGTTCGCTTAGGAGGTTTTCATTTGTTGATGTCATACATGGGAGCAGTAGGACATATAATGAGTGGTAGTGGGATTGAGGAGTTGTGGCAAACTGTTTATGGAAAAGCGACTGTACCCCACATGATGAAAGGCCATTCATATGCCAGAGCCGTACGTGCTCATATTCTAACAGCTGCAGCACTCTTTACTCTCATTCATGACGAATTGGCTTCAAAAGCTGAAGAATCACAAAACATACTGTGTGAAATATCAAAACAGTATTCAGCAAAGGCACTAACTTCTGAAGATGTTTTTGAGTGTGTTGCTATTGAGAACTACATAAATCTGTTTGAGAAAGTCAAAAAAGATATGCAGAATTCAGGCAAAACACCTAAGTTATGGCTTCAGTATTTTCAGCAAGTCATGCTTATCCTTCAGTTTATAAGAGCAGAACGAACAGCAGACTGGAATTTGCATATTGAAACTGTCAAATATATGCTTCCTTACTTTCATAGTGCAGGTCATATACACTATGCAAAATGTGCCCATCTGTATCTAACTTTGATGGAGGATTTGCCCAACAAAATGTCATCTGAGGACTTCCAAAGATTCACGAAAGATGGTTACTTCACAATCAGGCGCAGTGACAGATTCTGGTCTGGTGTGTCAACAGATATGTGCATTGAGCAAGTTTTAATGCGTAGCTTTAAAGCAATAGGTGGACTTACACATGGTCGGGGAATCACAGATTCAACTTTACAGAGATGGGTGTTGTCTGCTCCAGCTTGTGGTGAAATAACTGGAACGTTATCAGAGTTCGCAGGAATAAGTGTAACAATTAGTCATCAGAACATAGAATCTGGAACATCTCGTCAAACAAGAGATTTAAACGACTTTGTGACATTTGTTTGCTGGCTAAAAGAACATAACCATTTGGTCAATTATCAGGACAGTTGGTAAACTCTCAAATGGGTTGATAGCAGATTCATCAATAACATGTGATAGGGCACTAGAGATTGGTACAGAAACAATGAAAGCACTCTCAAGTCATAGCTTCTCTGATATTCGACTGCAAAGGAAGAAGAAAGTAGTTCCTTTGTCTAACCTGTCATCTGGCACAATAAAGATGAAAGAAAAAAACTGTAATCCTGCATTCCCACAAGAACTCTTCCACAGAATGATATGTTTGAACATAAGCAAAACAGAAGTTAAAGGGTACTTTCAGCATGAGCTGGCAAGTGTGCCTCCATCATTATTTGACTCAACATTGTTAAGAAAAGGCACAAAGTCTTCTCTGATCAATGCTTTTCAGTCGCACAACGAGATGTTAGCTTACCAGCCAATCCTCACTACATTTTAGATGGAGGAAACCTTCTTCATTGCGTTGTTTGGCCAAAACCCGCTACATTTGGTCAGCTGTTTGACTTGTATACAACCTCTGTAGAGAGCAATTACGGTAAAAACTGTACAGTGGTGTTTGATGGTTATCCTGACAGAGAAACCACTAAGACAGCCGAGCAAGAGCGACGAGCAGAAAAAGAACTTCTAGAGATATCATATTTAATGAGAATACACCAACCACTATACCACAATCAGATTTTCTTGCTACAGAAACAACAAACGGGCCCTGATTGCATCTCTTGTGTCTAGTATGAAGATCAAAGGTTATTCTGTTGTTCAGGCGGAGAGTGATGCAGATACTGTTATTGTTAAGGCTGCTCTAGATCAAGCTAAAACAAAAATCAAACAGTAGTTGTTGGCCAGGATACGGATCCTCTAGTGCTTCTAACTGCTCTAGCCCATGAAGACTTTGAAATTTGGTTTCTCAAACCAGGGAAATCAAACAGCACACCCCGTATTTTCAGCATCCAAAGTGAGAAAAAAAACATGGGGAAGGCTTGTGAAGTTTTGCTATCTGCTCACGCCATGACTGGATGCGATACCACATCAGCTTTGTATAAAAAAGGAAAAGTTAGAGGTCTCCAACTTCTACAGAACCATACAGAAATGAGAGAAGAAATGAAAATATTTAACCAAAAGGATGCCAGTAAAGAAGATATCAAAGCTGCTGGGGAAAAGTTCCTCTTAAAAATGTACGGATCAAAATCAAAGTCCTTGGATGAGCTAAGATACTTCATGTATAATCGCATAGTAGCAAAAAAGAAGTTAGATACATCTTTTCAACTAGCATCCCTACCTCCGACCAGTGCAGCAGCAGAGCAACACTCATACAGAGTGTACTTGCAGGTCCAAGAATGGTTAGGAAACTGCCTGGAGCCAACAGAGTGGGGATGGTCCATGACAGGGAAATCACTGAGGCCTGTCCCTACTACCAAGGAAGCCGCTCCATCACAACTTCTTAACCTCATTTCATGTAACTGCAAGCTAAGATGCACCAAGAGATGCAAGTGCATACAGTTTGGTTTGCTGTGCTCAACGATGTGTGGAGGATGTGAAAGAACTACCTGCGAGAACTCTTATGTTGAAACGCTACTAGACAACTGATAACTGAGTGTGTTGCAATATGACACTACACATAATGCAATAAATGTACAATCTAGCTTATTTTTGCGTAGTAATTAGAAAATTATACTTAAAACAGGGAGACACAATTACATTTTATTTCCTAGCTCATGTTAGATGACTTTATTCAACATTAGAGATGTCACACAGTGCCTTAGTGTTAAAGCTATATACTGTATTACTGCGTTGCACTCCAAGACTTAGATTACTACATTTTCATTTTAGGTAACAACAGACGATTATAGTTAGCTATAGTGATGTTCCCAAGTGTCTAAGGATTACTGTGACCATTCAATAAGATGTTATTTTATGTTCAATCCATAAAACCTGTCTGAACATCATGGTCATCATCAATACATGAAAATTCTTCCTATGTTACATTTTTCTTCAGTATACAAGATAAGGAAAAATGCATGTTATATTTAAAAAAAAAAATAAGTAATGTATGTATTGAGAATAGCATTCATAATTATTTCCATTTTCAATACTTAGATGTCTAATGAAGGAATAAAATAACTGTTTTAAATAATGTTACTCCAAACCGATAACTTAGCTCCTACCCGTCATCAAAAAAATTACATTACAGTATTTTTCTCTAGCTCTTTCTGTTGTGCTTTACTTTTTTACCAAACTACCTATAAAAAACAAACTGTCATGGTTCTGAAATAATAAATTGCAACAAAATATTCGAATTTCTACCCATTAACCAAGTTTGAACGTCATGTCTGCACTGATTCATAGAATAAAGGAATTTTGTATTTTGCGTAACGTTTTTAGTTTTCATCGTACAAAACAAAGTTAGGAACAGAAAATGTTTGTCTTTTTATGTAAAATGATTTTGCTCTCTTGGTAAAGTTTCGTATCTTTTACGGGTCTGAAGTTATTTCCAAAAAACCGAAATTCGGCCGCCATTTTCCAAGATGGCGGCTGGAGCACAACTTGGATTTGTTGGGACTTTTAATATATTCATCAGTAGGGTTCAGTTTACAAGTGTACCAAGTTTCGACTTCCTGCTAATTTGATAGGTCGATTGAATATATTTATCTTAAAATTCTTCCACTATAAGTCCATTTCCCAAAATTGGTTGTTGAACCATTCAAGAGGTTGTGAAATATTAACGAAACATCCAACTTTGTGATGCGAGTGAGTTGTTGTTGTGGGAAAAATTTCGTTCAGAAACTAAATACTCGTATTTGTTTTTTATTAATTTTTAACTTTAATAGTATTATTCATTAGCGATGTTTGTATTTCAGTTTGATGAAGTGAACACGCAGGATTTTAGTTTTTGTAAAGGGTATGATACAAATGCAGTATTAATTCAAAATTAGTCCATACATTGCATATATGCTTTATTCCAAGGGTTCCCAACCTTTTTCACGTCGACGTATCACGGTGACTTTCTAAGTACCACAGTCGAAAAGGTTGCGGGTTATTCATGTACAGCTAATATTGCTTTTCAAAACATGATCATTAAAGTAATTATCATTAATCAAATTCGTCAGCCAGACTCCTTACTGAGCTGACGCATTCCCTGGGCTTTCTGATATTGTTTCTACTATTGAATATCGCCGATAAATTTACTGTTGGAAAGTTCTGAATTTTATATACTTGCATTTATATTCACACTGTTATAGTTAAGTAACTGAATATTAGTGGTTTTTAGCGATTTAGAAGTTTTCATAGCGTGCCGGCTTAATTTAATTAACTTAAACTTCTGACGGTTATAAACGTTAACTACCTTAACTTGCGCGATGCCGTCGCAGAAAGCGTCGTGTGCTAGGTGTGGGGTTAATCGGTGGTATACTGATTTTAAAGTTTACAACGGCGGTCCTATGGCGAATACCAAGAGATCGGTTTGTTTCTTTTGTGAGTTAAGCGAAGAGATAGTTGATTTAAAACGTAGTGTAAGCGAGGTGACGAAAAGACTTGCGACGCTTGATGAAGGCAGGGGTAGGCTTACAGTTGACGAAGGCAGAACCTACACTAATCTTGAAGACGTTAGTAAGTTAAAGGGTGAGGTTAGGAACCAAGTTTCTAGTATAGGTAGCTTATCGGGAAGGTTAGATAGAGTTGAGGAAGGGGTTAAGGTTGGTCTGAGATGAGTAAACGGGGAGGGATATAGAGTAGTTAAGGGTGGAGCTAGGCCACGTACGTTAGGTGATAGGAATCCCCCCTATCGAGGTTTCGAACCCTTTTGTCCAGTTGAATAGGGATGTGAACGAGGGGGAAACTATTTTAATTGGGGACTCCTTAGTGCGTCATATGGATAAGGAGTTCGTTGAACGGAATCCAACCAAGAGGAGGAGGGTCTGTCTACCAGGGGCCAGGGTTGATAGAATTAGAGACGAAATAGATAGGATTGATGTTGCCTCCCGTCACTCGATGTTGGTGACGATGGTAGGGGATCAACGACTCGTATAGGCCCGATACGAGAGTGCCTGACATTTTGGAGAGATACAGGGGGTTAATTAGGTGAATCCATGACAAAAACTCACTGGACAAAAACTCACCGGACAAAAACTCACCGGACAAAAACTCACCGGACAAAAACTCACCAGACAAATGTTTTTGCGAAATACAACACTCTAGTCTAAATCTTAAGATTTTAGACCCATTGTAGATAATTACTCTTCATCTTTTAAATTGTTCTGTTTTTAACCAAATCGTTATACTAATGTAGTTTTGGTCACTGATTTAAAAAATAACTTTTTTTTTGGAGAAATGAAAAACAAACATGTTAGAGCACTTTAAATAATTAATGCGTTTTTAACGAAAATATCATGACTTAACCTAACCAATCGTCAAGGAAGTACAGTTCACCTAACTGGGCATTGAACTGACCTAACCGGGCATTTAATTGACCTAACAGGGCATTCAATTGACCTAACTGGGCATTAATTCTTGATTTTTTCTGCTACTTAAGATCTTAAGATCTACAGTAGACTAGATTGTCTGTATTTCGCAAAAACAGTTGTCTGGTGAGTTTTTGTCCTCTTTTGCATTTAAGAGGTGAGTTTTTGTCCAGTGAGTTTTTGTCGGTGCCCCAATTAGGTCCCTGAAGGCAAGGTCAGATAGGTTTTTAGTTCTAAGTATTACCCCTATGCACAGTTTAAATTTTAGGATTACGTCAAAAACAATATTTTTTAATACTAAACTAGAAGAGATTTGTGCTCAGGAAAATGTACCCTTCGTAAAGCTGTGGTCAGAATTTAGTGAGCCTGGCCTTTTTATAAAAGATGGGGTGAATTTCAATGAAATAGGGAATGCTAGGCTAGGTAGGTTAATAGATGAGAACGTTCGAAAGCTGCATACATGGCCGTAACTACCTATGAGGTCACCGAGGTCCGGACCTCGGTAATTATTTCCTAAAAAAAAAAAAAAGAGACTGAACCGTTCTCCGTGTATGAAACGCATATTACCGCTTTTCTTTTGAAAAGAGGGAGCGTCGAGCGTTTTGTGTTTTGTGTTTAGTGTATAGCTTGGGTTGTGTTTGTAGATGTCATTTTGGTCTGAATTTTGCTCGTCCCGCCGCGCTCGAAAAAAATCTGGACCTCACTAATTTCTAAACCCTAGTTACGGCCCTGGCTGCATAGGTCGAAGCACTCTTTAAACGTTGTGGGTCCGGGAAACGCCGGCCTGACGTGAAAAATAGTTTAAAACAACGGTCCGTGGTAAAAAATAATTTAAACGTCTTTTATTGTAACGCGCGTAGTATTCGAAATAAATTGAACGAATTTAAGGCGATAATTTACTCTGGGAACTACGGTATAGTTGCTATAACCGAAATGTGGTTAAATACCGTAACTCGGGACTTCTTGGGGGAACTTGATATAGCGAGTTTTAAACTTTCTACTAATGATAGGTTACATAGGATTGGTGGCGGCGTTTTGTTGTACATTCGTAATTCCCTTAGGACTATCGAGGTTAAGATAGATTTTCCGGCAGCAATTAATGCGATATGCGTTGAAGTGAAGTTAGACCGTGTAGTACTAGTTTTAATTTCCTTGTTGCTTATTGACTTCCCGTTCAACTACTCGATACCGATACTAGATTTTACACACTTCTTGGTAACTTTATTAATAATCGGGATAGTATAGTTGTTGGAGACTTTAACTGCCCTAACGTTAATTACGAGACATTTACTAGTAATGATGGGAGTTTGAGACTGAATTAGCTCATGGAAGATAATTTTTTACGACAGATGGTTACCGAACCAACGCGCGGTGGAAATATTTTAGACGTGGTGATGACGAACGACGAAAATATAGTCAAAGGTTTAGAAGTAGGTAAGAGTTTGGGATGTAGTGATCACCAAATTATTAGGTTTAAGCTATTGATAGAAAACACTAAGGATAGTAACGTAATAGAAGTCCCCTGATTTTCGTAGGGCTAATTTTGATAGTTTTGCAGATAGGATGAGAGTAGTGGACTGGGATAATTTATTTATGGGTAATGACGCAAATTTTCATTGGGAGGCGTTTAAAGAAAGTTTTTTGAATATCGAAAGGGAGTTTATTCCTCGTAGGCTCAAGCGCGCTAGTAATCATGGTAGGCCCAAGTGGTGGACTCGGGAAATATGTGAGTTCATAAACGAGCGTAACAAAGCGTATAGACGTAATAAGTGCAATGGTACGGTAGCTAACTTTTATAGATATATCGACCTTAGACGTCAGGTTAAAAGATCTGTTAGGAATGCTAAGCGCAATTTTGATACTTGTAGCTGCGGATAGTAAACATAATCTCAAAAAGTTTTTTTGACTATGTCAATAATCGTAAGCCGATAAAAGATAACATAGGCCCTCTAGTGGACGCTAACAGCGCTTTGTGTTCCGACGCTCAGGCGATGGCGGGTATTTATAACAACTTTTTTAAGACAGTTTTTACCGTAGAAGACGTAAATAATGTCCATGACGTGGACGATATTGTTCCATTTAGTAGCGAGACTATTTTGAAAGATATAAATGTTTACGAGGGTGAGATTGCGCATTATATCGATAAGCTAAAAGTTAGCAAGGCTCCAAGCCCTGACGCGCTTTATCCTAGACATTTGAAAGATTTGAAAGACGTTATCGTAGGCCCCTTAACAAAAAATTTCAATAAGTCACTGGAAGCAGGGATTATTCCTGAAGACCGCACAGTAGCTAGCAATTGCAGCCCTATTAGCTTAACGTCAATTGTTGGTAAACTTTTGGAATCCATAGTTCGGGATCGTATTATCGATCACTTAGAAAGTCGCGATTTGATTAATAGTAGTCAGCATGGGTTTCGACGCCATAAATCTTGTTTAACTAATTTGTTAGAGTTTTATAACGAAACAGTGCGGGAATACTTTAACTAGTCTTATTTCTGAAGAATATTGTGGATGTTAATGAAGGCTTCCGATTATCTGAGAAACATAACGTGCAAACAAGGGTTTAGCAATTCAGAAGATCGAAGATATTATGCACCTTTATTTTACTGATTCACTACATGAAAATTTAAAACACAAGAAAACGTCGAAACAAACAGAAACGAAATGCCTATTAGATCTCAAATAATTTAATCAACGACAAAAATAGATATCGAAACAACAACTTTTATCCTGATATAAACTATAAAAAGAACATAGACAATAAATAGCCTATTTTCAACAACTTTTATCCATATGGAAATTAAGTTCATGACTCCAGAGGAGATTATTTCCAAAGGTAGATTTTCGGACGGTGTTGCGAGACTCCTCCTAATGTCTCAACAGCAACCGGAGGCAAGGATAGTCAGCTTATTCTCCGGACGGTCCCAAGTCCGGATAAAGGGGGAGGGTTGGTGTCAGGAAGGGCATCCGGCCGTAAAAACCCACGCCACAACCAAATGAGATGAGTCAAGAACCAAGATGGAGGCGACTCACCTCAAACAGCGACCCCATATAAAAATGGGATTAATTATGCTGAGGAAGAAGATATAGAGCGGCTGACGTTATTTATTTAGAATTTAAAAAAGCGTTCGATACAATTCCGCATAGAAGATTAATTGCGAAGATTAAAGCGCACGGTATACGCGGTCAGGTAGCTAACTGGTTAGAGGAATAGCTTCGTGCCAGGAAACAGAGGGTCGTTGTTAATGGTAGTCAATCGGGGTGGTTGGATGTAGGTAGAGGTGTCTCTCAGGGTTCAGTGTTAAGCCCATTGCTAGTCGTAATCTATATTAACGACATAGATGTAGGCTTGACCAGTAACGTGTCAAAATTCGCAGGCGATACTAAAATAGGCGGTAAAGTTCTTAATGTGGACGATAGAAATGGAGTAGACGGATAAGTGGCAGATGCAATTTAACGTTGACAAATGTAAAGTTTTGCATATAGGTTCTCATAACAACAATTACACGTACATGATGGATGATAGAGAGTTAGCGAGCGTTGACGAGGAAGTACATTTAGGCGTACGCGTATCTAAGGATTTAAAAGTTAGGAACCAGTGCCTGGAGTCTTGCGCAAAAGCTAATAGGATGTTAGGCTTCATAGCGCGTAATTTCGAATTTAAATCGAAGAATATTATATTGCCCATTTACAAGTCCCTAGTCAGGCCTCACTTAGAATATGCCGTTCAGTTTTGGTGCCCGTATTTGCGTGAGGATATTGATAGGTTAGAAAGGGTTCAGCGACGCGCCACGAAACTAATTCCGTCACTACGCAACAAATCTTACGAAAATAGGATTAAAGAGTTAGACTTGCATACGCTCGAAACTAGCAGATTAAGGGGGGGAAGCTTATTGAAGTTTTGAAAATCATTAATAAAATCGATAACGTAAATTTTGACAAATTGTTCAATTTCGATAATAGCAATACTCGTCATAACGGATTTAAATTACGTAGCAGACGTTTCATTACTAACATCGCTAAAAACTTTTTTACGTTTAAAGTAATTGATAAATGGAATAATCTTCCCGCGTCCGTCGTGAACTCTACCAGCGTTAATATGTTTAAGAACCGTTTAAATAGGCATTTTAAAAATATTAACGTCGTTTAAAATAATAAAACAATTAGCAACAGGAGATCTGGGGGTAATGGGCTAGGTTTGATTCTGTTGACGATTAATGCCAGCTTGTGACATGCCAGCGTGTGATATGCCAGCAACAAAATTATATTTAAAAAAAAATAGACTAACACGAACTTAGATGTAGCTCGTAGCGTAAACTAACACACTTTTTGTTATATTCTTCATACTTTTTTTTGTTTTTCTTATTCACTCTTTATTTGCATGTCTGTAGTTTGCATGGTATGACAGTGTTTGAGTTAAGACTGTGTTTGCATGGTTTGTGAGCGTTCTTATTTTACTTCTTTTCATCTTTCACCCGTTTTCTATTCTCTTCGACTACTTTTCCGATTTGTCGGCAGTGGCCGGCGGATGATGATGGTGAGTCTTTCTCTCCCTTTTTCTGAATGAATGTTAACCCACGAATGATAGGTTTAGTTTCTTACTTAACCCTTATTCTCTTCTTTTAACCCCCTACTCTTTCCTTTCTCTCGGGCTAACCTTAGGGTGGATCTTAGGGTCTTTGTTAGCCTTAGCTTCTGTAGATCTGTAGATCATTTAGCAATCTGCATATTAAAACCCTCTTGCGTACCACCAAAAAGTGCTCCGTGTGCCCGAGGATGGGAATTGTGCGGAATTATATTTATATTATTAGTCGTATATACTGTCCTCTTTAACTGATCTTTTTACGTGTCTTATCTACTATGTGAGCAGTCCAACATGCTCTCAAACACACTTCTCTCCCTATTCCCCACTACATACATTACCTGCATCTTACACACAACAAAATCTTTTCAAAATAAATAAAAACAAAATAAAATGGTATCAACTTCGAGAGCCTTCCCGGGCAGCGGGGCTGGTTCTGCTACTGCCTATTTGTGATGCTCTGTGCCTCTGTCTGATTCATTTTTCATAAACTTTTGTAACATTCGTGGCCTTTCCTCAAATTTTCACACTGTTGAACACCATCACCACTCCTCCTCTAAATCTCATCTTCTCTTCCTCACTGAAACTTCGGTGTCTGGGACGACTGACAGCAATCCCCCTTTTCATTTCCTTTCTCTACACTCAATTTTATTCCAAATGTGGATGTTGCGTATATGTACGCAGTGACCTAACTTGCTCTCGTATTCCCGAACTTAAATCCTCCGAATTTTACACCTTCTGCCTACGGCTTACTTGCCAATTTCAAACTAAGTACATCTGTGCTGGCTACCTTTCTCCTAATTCTAATCACGATCCTAAACTCTCTGACTACCTCACTTCCAAAATGGAATACATTCTATCCCACTCTCGTTTCGCTGAATTTTTCATTTTAAGAGATTTCAATGTTCATCACCACCTTTGGCTTTTCTCCCATTTCACTGACATCCTTGGTGAACTAGCTTACATCTATTTTATCCTGAATAACCTAGAGCAGAATGTACAACACCCTACTCGTATTCCCGATCACCTTGGAAATAGGCCTAACATTCTGGATTTATTTCTCACCAGTCATCCTTCTTCTTACCCTGTCAAACTTTTTCCTCCGTTGGACTACTCCGACCACAATCTCATATATGTTTCCTTTTCTATCGCTCCAGTTCGGCCTTTGGATCCTCCCAAGAAGAGGCGCCTTTGGCACTTTGGTGGCGCTGATTGGGAGGCACTGAGGCAGTACTTCTCTAATTTCCCATGGAATGAGTACTGCTTCTGTGGCCGGAGCCCTTTCGAGTGTACTGAGAGCATACGGAGGTGATTCTCTCGGGCATGAAGGCGTGCATTCCATATTCTATTCCTCCTACTAATGCAGAAAAACCTTGGTTTAACTTTACTTGTTCTAAAGCTATCCGCAACAGAGAGGAATCTTTCAGAAGATACCATCGCCATCCAACTCCTGACACTCCACTCACCTTATATTTCTGCTTGGAATCATGCAAAATGAGTTCTTCGACTCGCCAAAAATTCCTTCATCAGACAAAAATGTGAAAACCTATCCAATTCTAAATCTTCTCACTCTTTCTGCCACTTAGCCAAGAACCTCTCCAACAACTTTAGTTCTTCTTCTTCTCCCCCTCCTCTTTTCCATTCTGACGATTCAGTTGCCGTCTCTTCTCCCGATAAAGCTGAAGTCTTCTGACAGACTTTTGCCTCCGTCTCAACCTTGGACGATTCCGGTGCTGTTCCTCCATCTTCTCCTCCCTCTGACTTAATTATGTCTGAAATTTGAATCTCCTCCACAGGTATTTTTTCTGTTCTTTCTGGGATCGACTCTTAGAAGGCGTACGGTCCTGATGGTGTTCCTGTTGTAGTTCTTAAGAACTGTGCAAACTCTTACGTCTTTGTCTTCCATCTGGTAATTTTTCTTCCTGCTGGAAGTTTGCCTTCATTCAGCCTGCACCAAAGAAAGGTGATCGCTCTCAACCCTTCAACTATCCCTCCAATTCCTTTGATTTCTTGCTTTTCTAAATTTTTTCAATCTATCCTTAATTGAAAGATTCTTAAACACCATTCTTCTCCGGTCTGTCTCCCAGGGCCAGGGTTGACAGAGTTAGAGACGAAGTTGATAGGATTGACGTTGCCTCCCGTCACTCGATGTTGGTGACGATGGTAGGAGGCAGCGACTCGTATAGGCCCGATACGAGAGTGCCTGACCTTTTGGAGAGATATAGGGGGTTAATTAGGTCCCTGAAGGCGAGGTCAGATAGGTCTTTAGTTCTAGGTATTACCCCTAGGTACGGGTTGGGTCTTAGGATTACGTCAAAAACAATATTTTTGAATAATAAATTAGAAGAGATTTGTGCTGAGGAAAATGTACCCTTCGTAAAGTTGTGGTCCGAATTCAGTGATCCTAGCCTTTTTATAAAAGATGGGGGTGCATTTTAATGAAATAGGTAATGCTAGGCTAGGTAGGTTAATAGACGATAACGTGCGAAAGCTGTATAGGTCGAAGCCTTCTTTAAACGTTGTGGGTCTGGGGAACGCGGGCCCGACGTGAAAAATAGTTTAAAACGCGGGCCCGTGGTAAAAAATAACTTAAACATCTTTTATTGTAACGCGCGTAGTATTAGAAATAAATTAAATTAATTTAAGGCGATAATTTATTCCGGCAACTACGATATAGTTGCTGTCACTGAAACTTGGTTAAATACCGTGACTCGGGACTTGTTGGGGGAACTTGATATAGCGGGTTTTAAACTCTCTACTAATGATACGTTACATAGGTTTGGTGGCGGCGTTTTGCTGTACATTCGTAATTCCCTTAGGGCTATCGAGGTTAAGTTAGATTTTCCGGCAGCAATTAATGCGATATGTGTTGAAGTTAGGGCGCGTAGTATTAGTTTTAATTTTGTTGTTGTTTATAGACCTCCCGTTCAACCCCTCGATACAGATACTAGACTTTACTCACTTCTTGGTAACTTTATTGACAATCGGAATAGTATAATTGTCGGAGACTTTAACTGCCCTAATGTTAATTATGAGACTTTTACTGGTAATGAGGAGGGTTTGAGATTGATTGAGTTTATGGAAGATAACTTTTTACGACAGATGGTTACCGAACCAACGCGCAGTGATAATATTTTAGATTTGGTGATGACGAACGGCGAGAATATAGTCGAAGGTTTAGAAGTAGGCGAGAGTTTAGAATGTAGTATCATCAAATTCTTAGGTTTAAGTTATTGATAGAAAACAATTTTATCTTTTTCTGAATGAATGTTAACCCACGAGTGATAGGTGTTGCTACTTAATTAACCCCTTATTCTCTTCTCTTCTCTTAACCCCCTTCTCTTTCCTTTCTCTCGGGCTAACCTTAGAGTGGATCTTAGGGTCTTTGTTAGCCTTAGCTTCTGTAGATCTGTAGATCTTATTTCAGATCGCTAGTATGGGTTCAGCAAGGAACACTTTACTGGCGATCATCTTGCATATCTTTCCTCCTTTTGGGATTTCGGTGAAACCTTTGCTATTGCGTTAGACATATAAAAAGCTTTTGATAGAGTCTGGCACAAATCCTTAATTTCCAAACTACCCTCCTTCAGTTTCTGTCCTTCTATCTGTACCTTTATCTGATCTGGCCGATCAATTGCTGCGGTTGTAGGTGAACACTGTTCTTATCCTAAAGCTCTTAATAGTGGTGTTCCTCAGAGTTCTGTCTTGTTACCCACTTTTTTCTTTTTATTTATCAATGATCTATTAACTCGCACTTCCTGTTCAACCCACTCCTCTGCCGATTCCACCCTTCACTTCTCCACCCGCTTCGAGAAACGCCCCTCGGAACAGTCATTCCATGCTTCGCGTAGGCGGCTATGATGCACCTGACCTCTGACCTTTCTACTATCTCTGATTGGAGCAAAGAAAACTTTGTGGCTTTCAATGCCTCAAAACCTCAGTTCCTTCATCTGTTTACTCCTCATCGTCACAATCTTTCATACGATTATTTCCTTATTTTCAATAATACACAACTCAATCCTTCCTCTTCTCTTAAAATTCTTGGTGTTTCTTTTTCTCGTTTTTTCCTGGAAGGATCACATATACAGTATACTCTCTTTCCAATACAGCTTCAAAGAGGTTAGGTGTACTGTACCTGCTCCGCGGTTTCCTTTATATAACCTTTACCTTTATTAATAATAATAAAATAAATAAAAAATTTCAATTTACAATGACATGAATAATTGTGAAGCTCGACTATTTATTTTATTTAATTTGGCCCTTAAGCTTTAGGCTTTACTGGGCTCTTATTAAAAATAAGCAGCTAGTTGTTATAAATTTATAATAATAAATAAATAAGTAAATAAGTATCATTAATAGTTAAAACATGTATTACAATATTAAACAATATTAATAGACAATATTAAACAATATTAGTGGACATTAAACCTAGATTTTTGTTAGTATGCCATTATTAATCGGGATTTCAACTTGGTTTTAAACAAATTTACATTCGCAATATTTTTTATATCGGCATGCAAGTCATTCCATAGTTTCAATCCAATGAAAATGGGTAGTTTTTGAGATGAAGACAATCTAAATTGAGGTATAACAAGCTTTGATCTATTTCTGGTCTGATACGAGTGGATTTCTTGATAAGTTACAAAATATCTACTTACCCATTGCAAATTAATGATTTTGTTCTTACACTTGTAAATAAAAATAAAATGTGCCAGTTTGGTTATATCGTTGAGCTTTAGTAGGTTTAGCTCTTTAAATAATGCACTAGAGTGATCAAGGAAATCAGCATCAGATAATAACCTTATTGCTCGTTTTTGGGTGACAAAGATACCATTTAATGCGTTGTCAACGGAGTTTCCCCAAACAATGGTGCAGTATGTTATATAAGGAAGAACAAGAGTATGATAAAGAGTCAATAAAACTTATTTAGGGACTACATTTCTAAGTTTAAACATTATAGCAACGTTCCTTGAAATCTGTTTCGCGATATAATTTACATGATCACTCCATTGCAAATTCTTATCTAGCATTACACCAAGAAATTTTGTTACAGTACACTCCTTTATGGCGATTTCATTAACATTAAGTTCATCAAGATATACATTTCTTTTATTAGTAAAAATCATGAGATTTGTTTTACTAGTACTTAGGAAGAGTTTATTGGTGGTTAACCATTTCATTACACTGATGAATTCTGAATGAAATATATTCTTAGCTGTATTAACATCTTTGCAAGAAAAAGAGACAGTTGTATCATCTGCAAACATTATGAAGTTCAGTATATCAGATGAACGTGGAAGGTCATTTATATATAATAAAAATAACAGTGGACCGAGAACTGAGCCCTGTGGCACACCATGTTTGACAAGCGCTTTAGTTGAGCAAACCTTATTTACTGATACAAAATGATATCTATTGGACAAATAACTTTTAAACCAATCACTGATTGCTCCTCTAAAGCCGTAACAATATAATTTATTAAGTAGAATATTATGGTCTATTACATCAAACGCCTTACTCAAATCCATAAATATTGATATCAATATTTCTTTGTTCTCCTTAGCTATATTTACATTTTCCATAAGATTTAAAATAGCCATTTCCGTTGTTTTATTATTATGGAAACCATATTGATTTGGAGATAATAAATTGTAGGATTCTAAATATCGCTGCATTCTACTTTTTACAATTTTTTCAAAAACTTTGCTGAACACAGATAATGAACACACCGGCCTGTAATTTGCTATGGAGTACGCTTCTCACGTGTTGGGTGGCTCATCCCGCACAGGTCTATTTGGTTGGATACAATCAAAGGCTTTTCGTCTCATCAATTTTCCGCCTCTTACTAACTGTCTTCAATTCCTCTCTCTTGCCGCAATGTTGCCTCATTCTTTCTTTACTATATCTATTATGACGAACACTGCTTTTCTGAAATATCTAATTGCATGCTTCCTCCTTTGAGGAGAGCACGCACTACCAGACTTTTGACACATTCTCATTCCTGTTCTGTCCAAGTCCCTAATGCAACCGTTAATCGGTATTTTCAAACTTTTATCTACTCAATCGGTGAACTGTGAAACAATCTTCTTCAGTCCACCTTTTCCCCTGTCTGTCACCTCCAATGTTTCAAAGGCAGAGTGTACAGGCCTCTCGAAAACCTTGGACTTTGATTTTGGCTCTCTTCTTCCTCTATGTGTAGAAGGTTTTTGTGTGCGTTTGCCATTGACCTCCTCCTTCCTGCATAAAAAAAATATTTTTTTATTTATTTATTTACAAGTACGATATACAGTTTTCATAGATGAGTACAATTTCATTATTAAATACAAATGCTCTATACAGTTGTAAACTTTGATGCTCGTTTGTACTGTAGTAAACCTGAAAGTGCAAACGATTAAAAGGGTTTAAAAGGCGTTGGGGACATATTTAATTAATTTCTTTTCTTGTAAACACCTTACCATAAATCAATAGTAATATACAAAGTCCGTTTATTTTCTCTCCAAATTTGATAAATGGCGTATGATGAAATGGCTCTGGACTTCATGTTACGAAGTTTTGTTTAACGCGGGTTCATTTGGTACACTTTCAATGTTAGTTTGGCTTGTCAAATTGTTGTGTTTACGGTAAGCGGTGGATGCACAAGTTCTTCATAATCTTTGAATAGTGTGATGTACAGTTTCGTAAAGAATTTCACAAAAATAAATTTGTTTATTTATTTACATATTTATACATTTACAAGGTACATACTGTACAATGGATTAACAAATAAATGTATAAAAATGCAATGGTAAGTACTAGGCATCGACGACCGGTGGTTGTATCGGTATCGGGCCGATATATCGGTATTGGTACCGATACCGATGGTTAGTAGCTACCGATATCGACAGTTTTTTGTTTCTAAGAATAAAAAAAAAACAGGCGTTTTCCAAATAGAAACTTCCCGGCTGCTCGAGGAGTTACGTGTGTGTTCGCGATTTATCCCGACGTTTCTAGAAATTTCCATGACTCATTACCGCTCTATATAAAGCGAGCCCGTAACCATCGCGGCGTCATTTCCTCAGTTCGCAAGTTGTGAATCAGTTCAACAGTGTAATAATTTTTTTGTAAATTTATTAACTACTGGTATAAATTTATTCGCTTTTGCTTTAATGAGAGTGACAATGCCAAGCATTGTGTGGAAGTTCTTCACTGTTTCAAGCGCTAATGGGAAACAGGCGATCTGCAATTTGTGCGGTGTCTCTGTCTCTCGTGGAGGAACAAGCGCAAGTACCTTCTCTACATCGAACCTGAGGAGTCACCTTATCAACAAGCACAAGACTGAGTTTGATGAAGCCAATAAGAGTCAATGTACAACTTCTGCTACTAATTCTGGTGAGTAGATTCATGAAAATCTGTAAAGTGATTCTTCAAACATTCTCAGAGAGAATTCGCAGTTGCTCAAAGCTCCAACATCCTAGTGGCCCCAAAAATGCTGAATTCAATAAAAATTTAGGAAGTCTAAATATTTGTTGTTTTTAATGTATGTTTCAGGTCCCAAAATTTTAGCCTGCCAGGGCCCCCAAAAGTTGCTAAGATGTTGCTATACTGTATATAAAAAGTTGCTATATATAAAGTTTGATTTCAAGTTTCAACATGATTTACGAATTTATTGTAATACCAAAGTCTCCCTGAAATTGCCGTTTTCTATTTGTTTATAATTTCCCCCCAATTAGAATTAAGATACAACTAAAGTAAATTTAATTCTCTTTAACTTACTTAGCTTCTATTTATTAAAAAATATTAAACATAAAACTTACATATAAATATTTCTGTATTAAAATTATTTTCTTATATATATATAATATATATATATATATATATATATATATATATATATATACAGTACTGGCCAAATTATTAGGAATTTTTTTTAAATTTCATTTTTTGGTATAAAATGTTAAATTAAACCAATTTTAAACGTTGAAAAGTTATTTATTTCTACACAAGAATACATGGTCATTATTTAGCAATAGTTTAGTACTTAGTTTGACCCACCTTAGCTGCCATAATGGCTGCGACACGCTTCGGCATGCCATGAATCAATTTTTTGCATAATTCTTTAGTCGAACGAAGCGTGTTTGTTCGTCAGTTGTCGTTTTGGTTGTCGTGCGATGCGGGTGTGTTTCTCTTCTTTTACGTGTCATTGTAACTACCGTTTAATTTAAATAGTGTATTTACCCAATTTCGGCAATTATTTGTTACAGTTTTTAAGTGAATTTGAAAATGGGGCGAAAGAATGACTTGAGTCCACGGAAAATTGGGCAAATACAGGTTTTATTAACTTCTACATTTAAACAAAAGGAAATCGCTGCCAAACTCCATGTTTTCACCACAGTCAGTACTTCGTATTAAGAAAAAATGGTTTTGGAGAAAGTGTAGGCCCCAAAAGGGTTGGAAGATGCGGCAGAAAAAGGGTAACGACTCCAAGAACTGATAGACAGATTGCAATTTTGTCTCTTAGAAATAGAAGAGCTACTTGCAAAAACATTTCCAGTAGTCTAGCGGCTGATGGCATCAATATTAGTCGTAGAACAGTCACAGGAGGCTTCTAACTGCCGGCTTCAAAGCCTACCGCCCAAGGAAGAAGCCCAGGCTCCACTGAGGCTATGAAGAAGGCACGTTTTGCATGGGCAAGGAACACATTAACTGGACTAGTGAGGATTGGGAACAGGTAAGAATAATATTTAACATTAAATAGAATGTTAATACAGTAAATACAGTATGCATAGAAGTGTATTTACAGTACGTGATAAAACTGCAGTAAAAATATCTGTAAAGCAGCAAGTCATACTGTACTTCGTTTTAGCTGTACTTCATACGCTATGCACTGACTCTTTCACAGGGCTTTCTTTGATTGCAGGTGGTGTTCTCCGATGAGTCAACGATTGCCGTGCTTGACGATCGTGTTCAAAGTGTAAGAAGGAGGCCTGGAGAAGAATTTTTGCCTGAGTGTCTGATGAAAACGGTGAAATTTCCACAAAAGATCATGGTTTGGGGAGCAATTTCTGTGCATGGAACTAGTCGTTTGAGCATTGTTGAGGGGAATATGAACCAAGTCAAGTATATAGAAGTACTAAGAAG